>JAKSZU010000005.1:13079278-13329278 GCA_026018925.1 Tupaia tana
GATGCGTAGGATGACTAAATCTGAGGACGGAAAGTGCAACATGAAGGCCACGGTTAATAACAGGGGATTGTATTTAGGATTTGTGCTGAATCGGTAGATCACAGCTGCTCTTGTCCTGGGTGGGGGGAGGCTAGGTAATTATGTGAGATAATGGATATGTTCATTTATTTTACTCTAGTCACCATTGACTTTCTTTTCATTTATTTATTTTTTCCTTAAAGAGATTTTTGCTATAGGGTGCTCGTACTTGCCAGAGAGACAGAGAGAGACAGAGAGACAGAAAGTGAGAAATCATCCCCAGGGGGTATGGCCATGCTGCTACAATCCCTTCTCCTTCATTCTATTCTCAGGATCTTGGGCACACATGCTCATACGCCTAGTGTGAGTTTTAATCCCTGGGTCCAGGACTCAAACTGCGGTCGACTACATGGGAGTCCTGTGACATAACCATTGTGCTACCTGCTGGTCCCACCATTTGACTTTATATATGTATCTTATAACATGTTTAAACTGTAACTTTATACAATAAAATTTATTTTCTTTAAAAAAGAGAAAGATCAGGGGCCAGCAGGAGGTATGGTGGTTAAGGCACTGGGCACTCCCACGTGGCTGATCACGGTTCGAGTCCTGGGTCTGGCAGCTTGCTTTCTCACTTTCCCTCTCTTTGGTCAAATTTAAACAAATGATTGAATAAATAAAATTAAATAATTCTCTAAAAAATGAAATTTACCATAAAACAACAACAATTTAAAAAAAGAGAGAGAGAGAAAGATCATCTGGCAGACACCAGAGCTTCCTGGATCTTGAGAGACAGAGCTGGGATAGGGAACGACAGCATGTGTGCCAGCCCCTGACGGTGGAACTAGCCAAGCTCTGTAGAAATAATAATTAATATAGTTTATTCTAAGCATGACTTTGAGCGACCAGGCCTGGAGAAGCAGGAAGTGCTTCCCGGCGTGCTCAAATGCAGCAGTTCTTTCATGCAGCATTGCGAGCGCCTGAGACAGACGAGGCTGTGAATCAGAGTAAGAAGGCGCGTATTGGCCTGGCCCCAAAAGGCAGGACATCTGGAAGCAGGGCTTGTCGGTTATAGGTGGGCTTATAAATTCCCAGGTTAGTAATTGGTTAAATACGCATCTGTCTAACAGAGACTTGACGTCAATAGAAAAGAATGTCTGCATCTCGTCTGAATGCAGACAGTAGGGCTTGCCGTGTCCCTGGGCTGTGTGTGAGGGTCAGGGTGGAGGAGCTGCCCATGATCCTAGACCAGAGCAGCCTGTTACAGCAAGACGAGCGTTCGTAGGCGGGACTCTCCTCGGAGAGCGCCTTCGTGTAGAAAGAACAGTCAGACATCTGTCCTCAGTCCCCCTGTTGGCCAAACATCATTCCTCAGGATGCAGGCACAGGCCGGAAATGAGCTGCGGTCCCATGGTGCTAGGAAGACTCGTTTCTAGAACTAGTCCATCAGCCGTTCAGTGTCATTGGCAGTGGCTCATTTTGTCATCTGTGTAACTGAGTGTTGGGGGATGGAAAGACATCTGACTGACTCGGGAGCCTATTATCTCTGGGCAAGGGACAGAATCTGGTCTCACGATGTAGCTGGAAACGAAACACCCTGGATGCCCGATCAGATTGATATTCTGTGTTCTCATGATCCAGATATTTGCTTGTGTCTTTTTCTTCTTTGTTTTCTTAGACATATTTGATCTTTGGCTATGGTTTCAAGGCCCAGTTGCTTTGAAAACTCAGCAAAGTTATGATTAGGTCTTTAAACTACAAGTTAAACAGTAAAACAAGGTCATTTAGCAAAGGGAAGCAGACTATCTTTAAGGGTTAGTCTATTGTGTCATATTTAATATGGAGTTACTCTGGTTCCTCCTTGTAACTCGGCTACAAATCCCCACTACCAATCTTCCCTCCCTCTTTAAGGAATAGAGCTGACAGTCTACCTTCTATTACTTCCTGCTGAGTGAGGGTGCAGAGTTTGGAATGAAAGGCCTTGACATGATGGGAAATGTCACTTTTAGTTTCCTTTTCAAAAGAAGGGGGATGGATCAGAGGTACCTCTCTGCTCCTGTATCAACTAAACAGTCAACATCTCTTTTTTTTTTTTTTTTTCTTTTTTTGGAGAGGTTTTTGCTATAGGGCGCGTGCGCTCGCCAGACAGACAGAGAGAGACAGAGAGATAGAAAGCAGGAAATCACCCCCCAGGGGGGATGGCCACGCCGCAATCCCTTCTCCTCCATTCTCCTCTCGGGATCTTGGGCACGCACGCACACGCGCCCGGCGTGAGTTTAAGCCGCCGGGTCCGGGACTCGAACCGCGGTCGACTACGTGGGAGTCCAGCGACATAGCCATTACGCTAACTGCTGGTCCCTCAACATCTCTTTTTTTAAAAGAGATTTTTGCTATAGGGCGCATGCACTCACTAGAGAGAGAGACAGAGAGACAGAGAGAAATCACCCCCCCCCCCAGTGGGGATGGCCATGCCACAGTCCCTTCTCCACTATTCTCCTCTTGGGATTTTGGACACACATACACATGTGCCCAGCGTGAGTTTTAAGCTGCTGAGTCCAGGACTCGAACAGTGGTCAACTACATGGGAGTCCAGCGACGTAACTGTTACACCGTCTTCTGGTCTCAGCAGTCAGTCTGATTCATCACTGTCAATTGTGCCTGAACCCCCTAAACATTTACTGAGTTCAGGAGTTGGCAGGAACTCAAAGGAACTTTCTTATTAACTACCAAAGCAGATAAAATGTTGGATGGTAAGTTGCGTGGGGGGATCACTTTGAAGTCCCGGGTAGGCGCCATTCACTGTTAACCTAAAGAAGGCAAACTGAGCCGAAACTTGTCAAAAGGAACACGTCTTGGTGTAAACCTGAGGACTGCACCAAAGCACAGGTCAGGTGAGCATACTTATCAGACACGCTCAACAAGGTTTTTAAACCTCTGGCAGGTTTTTTAATATTGTATTTATTTTGATTATTATTATTTTAAATTGCTTATAGGACATGTGCACTCACCAGAGAGAGACAAAGAGATAGCAAGAGAAAGTGAGAAAGCAAGCCACCAGTTCTGGGAGTTGAACCATGGTTGGCCATGTGGGAGTCTCGCATCTTAACCATTATGCCACCTGCTGCCTCGCCGACCCCTGACAGATTTTAAACAAACACCACAAATGGGGCAGAATTTTACAAATAATAGTTTGTGTTATCAGGCATGCTAATGTGAGAATATACTACCCCCTGGCTTGCCAGTTCAATTTAGTCAGGGTTGACACAAATGACTCCATTTTTATTCTGAAAAACTTTCATATTTCCCCCCATCGATCAAGATCTTTTTCTGGAAGCATCATCAAGCAATCTTCTGATAGTGGCTTCAGTTGTCTCGATATCAAGATGGGCTTGTCCTGATTTTTGACCTGATTATCCCTCCTTAGAGGAAAAGAATTGGTGACCAGGAGCCTGAGTCCAAAACCCTCTTTGGGCCTCATCTGAGCAACAAGGGAGGGTTAGAGGGAGTGGCTCAGGCTGAGACTACCTGAAGTCCGTTATCTTAAAGCTGTCAGGAGCCCATCTTTACAAGGGCTTGTCCTGGGAAACAGTTTTGGAACTGTGGAGGACAGAAACGTAAAATAGCCATAATCGATAACCTGATGGCAATTTGTTACAATAATGATGCAACTGACAAAATGATCCAGCTCTTTCTATTGTACTCAGCATTTAAAGGTATCAACCAGAATTATGGCTGACAAAAATCACACCAGGACAATTAAACGTTTATAAATTTTATATGATATTAAGGATATTCATATCAATAACATGCTTTTGTCAGTATAATCTTAAAGGAGATATAGCATTACTTTATTAATTGATAATACGTACCAAATAAATTGATATATCAGATCAGCCTAGGTCAAAAATACTTAGAGTTTGCTCTTAGAGAAATCTGTCAAAGAGCTTAGAAAACTTATAGCATTTGATGAAAACAGGGGCATAGGTCACTGAGAAACAATAGTGATTTATTTAACCAAAGTGACAAGATATTTCAATATCAAGTATAGAATATGATATAGGCCTGCAGAAACTGCCCGGCCCAGGGCTGCAGCCCCGCCTGATGGGTGGGGAGGTACGAAGGCCTGGCCACGTGGGCCCAGCCCACACTCTGGGGGCCTTTCCAGCTCCCGAACGCGTGGAGCTGCCGAGGCTGGCGGCCGCAGGTCTCCCTCCACACACTTCTACTCCTTCCTGGGTTCACACCCTAAGGCTGCCTGGTACGCTGGGGCTTCGAGCAGCCGTGCATCCTCTCAGAGTCTGGAGGCTTCAGGGCCCGTGTGAAGTGCCTCGGGGCGGGGTCCTTCCTGTCCCTTCCACTCCTCGTGGTGGCCCACGATCCTCAGCTTGCTTGACCTGTGCCCACATCACTCCCATCCCTGCCCCTGTCTTCCTGGGCTGCCTTCCTCCCGTGAGTGTGACAGTGTGTGCGTGTCCCCTTCTATCTCCTTAGGACACCCATCGGTGGATTTAGGGTCGTCTCCCCACCCTAATAATCCAGGATGACCTCGTCTCTAGATCCTTAATTTCATTATGTCTGCAAAGACCCCTTTTCAAATACAGCCACACTCACAGGCTTCTGTGTTTAGGGCTGCTCAACTCGCTACGCTTCCTTCCTTTCCAAGGTCTAGATTCCAAGCTCACCCTCTAACAAGCCTGCTGTACCCCTAAACTAATCTCGGAGTCTGCCTTCAGGGTCGACTACGGACAATGCGAACCCTGGCAGCCAAGGGGACTCACTTGTTCCTGCCTGAGAGTCCTAGAACCCAGATTCTGGCCCTCCCCCGAGAGAGGCCGAAGTGACTCAGGTAGCAGCCATGGCCGTGTGGCAGCAAGTGGGGTGTGGCACCTCCATGAGGAGAGGCCAGACATGGCCCTCTCCTCCTGCTTGGACTGACGGTCTTTTTGGTACCCTGCCATCTTACCATGTTGTCTTCAAAAGTCGCTGCTGCTGAAGGGGAACTAAAATGAAAGCCAGCCTGAGTCCTGGGGAGGACGGTGGCCTGGGCCTCTCGGCTGCTCTAGCTCAGGATACAGCCGGGGAAGCTCATGCAGTGCCCATCCCGTCGGGGACGGGCCCTTGCCTGCCCTCTCCTGGCACAGCTGAGTCAGCTGGACGTCCACCCCTCCTGGGGCCGCTGCTCCAACTCAGCAGTCCTGTTAGCGGATGGGAGAGTGTCGAGCTGCGTTGTGAAGTTGTCGGTTCTTTGGGTCCAGATCACTAAAATTAGAGATCTGTCCCTAGGCGCAAAATGAAACTGCAACCACGAATGAAGTGGGTAGAAAAGAAGGTTTAATAGAAAGAAAGGAAAGGAAAGAAAGAAAGTACACCCAAAAAGGTTGTTGGGCGGGCAGATTGCCAAGTGGCAACCGCGCTTGGTATTAGTTAACCATTATTTTATTACTAGAGGTCATGAATATTCATTAGTGGGAGGCCCCTTACGCTGCCTATGTCCTTCCTTTAAATTAGAATCCACATGTTCTTTTCCTGCACCTGCGCACCTTCCTCACAGGTAAAGAATGAGGAACTTGATCACCTAATTACGCATGGTGCCCAATGCGAGCCAGGTTGCCCCAATCAGACTGCCCAATTAGTCCATTGCCCTAATAGGAATTGGGGCGTTGACCAAAAACACTTGCTTAGGTCTTTTTGATAAGAGAAAAATCTACGAATCATCCTGTGTACTTCCCTCAGGTCTCAGGGAGGGAAGATGGCAAATTGCCTCATCCTCCTGGTGCCTGGAGCTGGATGAGCCTTTCGCTTTTCTCTTAGGGCCACCCGCTCATGGCTAACTGCCTACCACAGGCCCAGGCTCTCCCCTCCTCCGTCCCATCCGCCTCTGGCAGCCAGCGGTCTCTAGACCTCAAGCCTGATCACGTCGTCCTTCTTCCCCGACCCCAATTCCTCCACCCAAGCCTCTGGCCAGTTCTCGTTGTTCTCCAGGAAAGGCCAGCTTCCTCGGATCTGCATTCACAGCTCTCCTCCAGGGCAACCTCGTGAAGACCAATCTCTCTCAGTCTCTGTCTCTCTCTTTCTGTTGCTGTCCTCCTCTGTGCTATGTCTCTTTCCTCTTTCCTAGCCTCTCTCTCTCTTCCCCTCTCTGTCCTCCCTCCACCTCTCCCCCCCTTCCCTCCCGCTCTCTCATGCTCGCTCTCACTCACGCTCTCCTCTTACATCCTCCAGGTTGTCACCTGCACAGTCACTGCAGCCAATGCCTTGCAGGTCTCTGTCCTCTGCCTCTGCCTGCCACGATGCCCTCCAGGGACACTTTCACGCCCTCGCCCTCTGTCACCCCCAGAAGCACCTGCCGAGGTGACTCCTCCCCCAGCACTCCCATACCTTGCCTTATTCTTTTCCAACCTGAAAGCCCAGTACTGTTTCTTCAGGAGCCCAGACAACCGTGCGGTCCGCCATGTGACTCACTAACGCTTCAACTGGGCAAGATTTACCCCGGTAGCTGGGGTAGGTCGCCCTTCCTGAAGTCACTCACAGGGCGGTGGTGAACACTCAACAGAAGCTGATCCTGGCAGCAAGGAAGAAGGGGCGAGGGCTGTGGGATCCAGACCTCCAGCAGGGTTCCTGACTGTGCCGGGTTTCCCGGCACTGATGGAGGAGCAGGGTTCATACCCAGCAGGCCGGCTCTGCAGGGTGGGCCAGGGTGGACCCAGCGGCCACCACCTGAGTAGGCTGGGGTGCGGGGACAGGGGAGGCTGTGCCGGCTCTCACCCTGCTCCCGTAGCTTTTCTTCTACAGAGAGCCACAGTCTGGCCCGTTCTCCAGCGCCAAGTTCATTGAAGGGAATGCTCTCATCAGCGTTTCCAGCCCTGCGGGTGGCTTTAATATCCAGCAGCCGTGGGAAGGGCCGGGAGCCTGTTCCAGCAGGCTGGTGAAAGGCAGGCAGCCTCCCTCCATGCAGAGGAAATGAAACACGAGGCAGCTTCCCCTCCCGAACAATGGCCCAGCTAATCAATCCGCAGACAGGGGCTGAGGTGTGACCACAATGTGGCAGGGTCCCAGGTGGGGCAGACGGGGCCAGGAGCAACGGACAGGCTGTGACCACAGGCCTCCGTGTCTCCCTCGGCCACAGGCAGGCTGCCTCAGCCTCGGTTTCCTTCTCTGTGGGAGGGGACAGTAATAGGGAAGTGGTGAGGCTGTCCCCTATCACACCTGGCAGAGTCCAGTTCTGGCACTTGGGCCACACCATGAAGGGTGCAGGGATTGTTGAGTGCCCCCAATCCCAGGCCTGGGGTCTGCAGTGGGCAGGAGGGGCAGGGGTCTTCCTGGAGCATTGTCCCAGCCTCTCTCCTATCCTCATCTCCAGCAAACTCCTAGGGGAAGGCGGCACAGCTGGAGGTGGGCCCCTGAGGTTTCAGTTTTAGGGTAGGGGTGGGAGAGATTTCATTTCCCTGGTTTCAGTCAGAAAGGACACAGGACAGCAGGTCAGGCAAGTGGGCTCAGGGGCCAGGCACCCCTCAGTGGCTTTGCTAGGTCTGTGAGCGAGGCTGTAGCCCAGCTGGTGTCCTCTAAGCTGCAGTGTCCCTCAGCCTTTTCAGACAGGGCTGCAGGGCCTACATCTAACGTCCCACCACCTCCAGAGAAGCAGCTGAGAATGTCTTTATGGCCCCCCTCAAGCCCAACAGCTCCAGGAGGCTCAGGCTCTGTCCGCCCGGGTCCCCTGTCAGTTCACTGCCCACGTTCATTCAGGAGCCATAGACACGTGACCAGAGCTGAGCACGGGCCTGGCCTGCTCAGCCTCTGGACACTGCAGTCTCTGTCGTGGGGACTCACGCAGAGCAGTACAGAGAGGGGCGAGCAGGCGTGTGTAGCTGGGGCCAGCCTGGGCCGTCTGACGTGGGCTCATCAAGTTACCCTGACAGCCTGGAATTGCTGCAGAGAGCCAGGTGGGTGCCCCGGGGCAGGCTGGAGGAGGAAGAGGGGCTCAGACCGGGGCAAGCGCTAGCTACGAAGCCACAGCCCACTCCCTTGCTCCACGCGCTCCTCCAAGCTCAGCCTCAGGACAGCACCACAGGACACTGCTCGGCGTTCCTACCCACTTCACGGTGAGGGTGGGGTGCAGAGAGGGTCCGCAGCCGGCACGGGGTGGAGGCGGGTCCAGGCGCCAGCCGTTCCCCTGCCCAGGCACCCCCTGCTCAAGTCCCACTTCTGTTCCAAGCCCCTGTAGGGGGCATGAGGGTGAGTCTGGCCCAGCCCTGGAGACTCAGAAAGGTCACACCTGGTGCCTATTTCCAAGGAACTCTTGGCAGGAGGAGACAGAGACAGAACAAGGATGTGGTGTGACCAGTAGGGAGGCCAAGCAGGCTAGGCAGGAGGCTCCTTGGGGAGAAGTGGAGAAAAGGGCAGAATGTTCCAGAAGGAGAACATAGCATGAGCAAAGGCTCAGAGACACAGTCCCCACAGCAGCACCAGAGAGGGGTTTGTGCTGAGGTGACGTGTCACGGGCTGCCTTGCTGTGTCTAGGAGGAAGGCTTCGTTCCTTCAGGACAGTCTCGCTAGCTGGGCCGGTGACTGACCTGCTGGGTCTCAGTCCCAGGCACCCTGCCCCTGCCCCTGCCCCTGGGGTGGGCTCTTCAAACTGCTTGTCTCAGACTCCCCTGCCAGCTAACCGCTCAGCCCACTGTCACCAATGGCAGCAGAAAGAGCTGGGGAGGAGGGAGGATAGGGAGAGCCAGGAAGAGCAGGGAGGGAAGGAAGGGAGCAGGCAAGAGGGGAAGAAGGAAAGAACAGAAAGGAGGGAGAGGGAAGGGAGGAGGGAGCAGGGAAGAGGAGCAGAGGCTTCCTGCTCCAGCCCCTGACCCTCCCTCCCAGCAGACATCCCCTGAGCAGCAGTGCCTGGGTCCAAAGCCCAGCATGCCCCGCCCTGTCTCAGGACTGCGGTGCAGCGCGGTGCGGTGCGGTGCAGTGTGTCTGTGCCTCTGCTCCCTCACCTGTACTGTGGGTGTGGCAGTAACCACTCCAGGGCTGTCTGAGGATGAATGAGGATGAAGCTGTCAGTCGGCACCTCCCAGCACAGCTCTGGGGAGCCTGGCTGGACCCTCACCTTTCTCACCCAGAGCTCACGGGGAGCCCTTCCGAAGCCAGCTCTCAGTTTCCCCCACACATTCCTCACTCCCTGTCCCCACCACTGGAGCCTGGGGCCCCAGAAACAGGAGGCAGAACAGGCCTGCCCGCCCACGGCTCCGGCTCCGTGGTGACTCCCAGGAGTGAGCCAGCCCATCAGCATCAGTGGGTCAGTCCCCGACCCCTTCTCAGGGAGCCACGGTGTAGGTGTAGGGAGAGGCGGGAAGAGGGGTTGGCGTCCCTTCCTGGCAACTCCAGCTCAGCTCTCCCGGGGAGCTTCTGCTGGGATGTCTCTCCCGAGCCCCTCCCGCTAAAAGGGAGCTGACTGCCAAGCACGGCAGAGCCAGGAGAAGCTGCTGAGCAGGGCTGTGACACACAGGGATGTCTGACCCAGTGGTTCTGCCAAGTGGGCCAAAGTTTGCCTCAAATGGAGGGACTGAGGGCAGTGAGCACTCCCTGCTGCCCTCAGCTCCCGCTGCAGACGGGACTGACTGGGAGTGTGAAAACAGCCTGGAGCAGGAGCCCTGGGTGCGGGGTGCGGGGTGCGGGGTGCAGGGCTGTGAGCTGACCATCCCATGGCCCTTCCACGCCCCACCTCCATCCTCTTGGTTTGCTGAACTTGTCAACCACGGATCCTGACCCCTCCTGGCGGGTGTCGCTGTGTGCTCTGAACCTCCGCTTCTGTCGTAGGAGTGCTGATTACCGATGGCCCTGATTAGCTCTCAGGGTGTCAGAATTGCATGTGGTTGTAATTAGGTATCGATTCGGTAATTCAGGGAATTAATTCATTAAATCACTGCCACCTCAGTGTAGCGGAAACAAGAGGATGGAGTGTGGGGGACGCTCTGCATGCTGCCTGGTGTTCACGGGACAGTCAGGATGGTCGGGGCCAGCAGGAACTGGGAGGCAGGGAGGGCCCCCAGCCCCTGGTGCTGTCGGACCTACTCCCTGCCCAGTCCCCAGGTCTCTTCTGTGACTGATCTCACACAGCAGCCTGGTTCTCTGTGGCCTGGTGTCTGCACCAGCCGTCTCCAGTCCCTCAGCTCCCAGCCCCCTCGGTGTTTCCCTGCCTTTGTGCTGGGCATATGCTATTCCCCCTATTGTTCCATCCCTCCACCTCAGCCTGAACAATACCACCTCCAGGAAGCTCTCCTGGTTGCCCCTTCTCACTGCTTTCCTTCACCACAGCCTTCTCTAATGGTTCCTTTTTTTTTCCCTTAAGTTTAATTTTTTAGAGAAAAATGAGCACCCTAAAAAAAAAAGAGAGAAAAATGAGCACCCTTAACAGAGTTGCGTCATGCCGCAATCCCACCCCGACCCCTAGCCTTCCAGCCAGGTGGGATCAGGGGTCAGGCCTGGGGTGAGCAGGGGCTCCAGGGACATGTGTAGACTGGACTTGTCTGGAGAGGGGAGAGGCCTGTCCCCCATGAGGGAGGATGGTCAGGACCCTGTGCAGGTTTGCAAAACTTATATCTGCTCCTCCCCCAGCCTGTGGGTGGGCCGGGCCAGGCAGAGCTGTGTGACCTGCTGGTGAGTCCTCATGGTGACCCACCCCTTAGCACCCTATGCAGGCGGGTAAGGAGAGAGAGACCAGAGAGACAGAGACAGAAGAGAGAAAAGAGACAGTGCAGAGACAGGAAAGAGCTGGCAGCCTCAGGCCTGGGCTCCTCCGTGCCTGGCTTCCCCTTTGGAGCCTGCCCAGCCCTTCCTGCCCTGCTTTCAGAAGGCTAATTGGAGCCTCCCTCCTGGGTCTCTGCATCTCTCAGCTGCCCTGGGAGATTCCTGTCAAGAGACCCACTTTGCGAGGGGACAGGCTGGTTGGGGTCTCGCAGGCCTGGGGCTGGCTCACTTGCAGGTGAACTAAAGTGACAGGAAGAGGAAAGCTCACATTCCCGTGGCTTTGGGACTGCGCCTGCAGGATCCCATCCACAGAGGCCAGCGTCAGACCCAGAGCAGCTAATGGGGGCCCGGGCAGCGCCGGGCTACTGGGCTGGCGTCCGGCCTGCCCCTGTCTGGCGGCCACCTTGAGTGAGCAGCCAGTGCCAGTCCGCCCGCCCGCTGGCCAGTGTTAGCGAGAAGGGCGACTCACGGGCTCCCACACTGCCGTGCCCCTGTGCCGCTCAGCCTCAGGCAGCTCTTGCTGCTTCTCAGGGGATCCATCCCGCTGGCCACCTACTGTGTGCTGTGCACAAGCTTGCCCTCAATCTGCTGAGCTGACATGGGTGGTACTGGGCCGCCTCAGTTTACCCATGGCGGGCCGGAGACAGCAGCTGGAAACTGCCTGGCAGGGCACACAGGTGTCAGGGGGGTCCCCAGGGCCATCGCCATCCCCACCTGAGGGCCTAAGAGTGAGCGCTAGGCCCTTTCTGGCTGTCACTTAGCATTCCTCATCTCCGGTTTCACAGCTGAGCTCCCTGACGTCTCCACTACCCAGACTTCTAGAAAGAGCTGCTGTGGAAAGTACAGGTGAGGCTCCCCTCACGCCCAGCTCCGGCTTCCCCGAGTGCCTGCCCGTCTGACTCCTTGGGTGAAGCACCCCTCCCTGAGCACCCTGAAGGATCCGCAGTGCTGGGCAGACCTTTATCACCCATTCACTCCCCAAGGTGTGACCGTGTGCCCAGAAGCGGGCTGCAGACATAATGGGACAGACCCTGCACCCACCCAGCAGGTGACTGGAGAGAGCTGTCCATCTGCAGGGCCATCAGCAGGTCCTGTGGGCTCTAGCTTCAAAATAAACCAGACTCGAAAGCCCCTGCCCCCGCCTGCGTCCTCCCTGCTCCTGGCAGCGTCCTCTCCGACCTGAGATACAGGACAGTTCCCTGTGGCAGTTTCAGAGGTAGCTGTGACTTTCTCACCGTTCTCCCTTGAGAGGCACAGTCCAGTCCCCTTCCCTTGAACCCAGGCTGGCCTTGGTGACTGGGTGGGATCAGTAGAACTCAGCCATAGTGGCCCCATGTGACTTTGAGGCTCTCTCGGAATCCCGGCAGCTTCACCTTGGCCTCAGGCACGCAGGCTCCAACCGCTCCCTCCTGGGACTCCCTTTCAGCCCCTGAGCTGTGAGACGCCCAAGCCATAGGGAGAAGCCACCTCACATGCTGGAATTCACAGCTCCATGGCTTTCCCTCTGGGGACCAGGAGCAGCTGCTGGCCCGGTGACCGCGTCCAGCCCAGTCGAGTCTTCAGATGAGGGCAGCCCGTTGAACATGACCGCAACTGCAGGAGGGGTTCTGCCCGGCTGAGCTTCTCTTGGGCTCCTGATCCACAGAACTGTGACCCACCAAAACAGTTGGTGGTTCTCTGCAGCGATCTGTCACGTGGTGGCGGACATTGGAAGATCTCCTAGCCAGCTCCCTGCTCTGCCGTCGGCCCCCTGAAGACTAGTGCCTGCGGCAGTCAAGTGACCCCATGAAGCCCTGCAGCATCCACCAGCTCGTGCCCTCCTCTGCCCAGGACTCAGCAGCCAGACGTCTCGTTCAGAATAAAGCCGAAGTCTTCACCGCGGCCTGCAGCTGACACACGCTGCCTCCCACCACCACCACTCTGTGTGCAGGGGTGAGGGATGGACGCCATGCTTGGGAGAGAGAGCTGGCGCCGGTGGGGCCAGAGAGGAAAGCCCAGATCAGAAGGGGCCAGCTTGTCTTGGGGCCTGAGGCAGGGGAAGGGGAGGGAGGCCCCCAGGGTGACACCTAGGTTTTGGATTTAGGGGCCTGGGAGAAGGGTGACCCATTTCCCAGGATGACCCATTTCCCGAGGTGACAGCACAGGGAAATCTGTGTGTGTGGCTATCCTTTCAGGTGGGGCCATGGCAGTTGAGGTGTGCGGGGCTCCCTCACAGGTCGGCTGGAGACACAGGTGGGGACACCAGCAAAGGGCACCCAGTGGGAGGAGTGTCACCTGACCTCGCCATTCACGCTTCTTAGAGTGGCGCTTCTTTGAGAGCACAGGTACCTGTTCAGAAAATGTCCCTTCTGGGGCCGGCAGGGGCGTGATGGTTAAAGGTGCCGGACTCCCACATGACTGACCATGGTTCGGGCACTCGGGACTCCTGAAAGCGGGGGAAGGCCAGGCAAGGTTGGTGGGTGTGGGGGTGTGGGGGGAAGGGCAAGTTGCCTGGGTAGGAGGGTCAGAACCTTGAGGCTTCGGAACCTGGGAGAGGGATGAGGAAGCCGCACATGCTGGTTTGCACCGCAGGGTCAGGTTGGACACTGGTGGCATTATGTCAACTCTAACCTCAACCGTAGGGCTCAGGGTCATCACGCAACTGTTTGGGCTCTAGGGGTCAAGTGGCTTATTCAAGGTCACACTGCTGGGAAGTGTCCAGGTCTGGATTCAAACCGGCTCCGTCTGACTCCCACACCTGCTCTCTCCCTGTCCTTGCTCACTGACCAGGGAAGAGGCCTACCAGCACCCTGAGCCTCAGCCTCTCCATCTGTAACAGGAGGAGGGGCTAGATACTCACCGGGGGCCCTTCCTCTCTGGCAGAGAAAGCAGGTGACCCCCTAGTCGGTGGAAAGAGGACAGTTCAAACTGGGTGTGCCGCTTCTCCCCCCACCAGCGCTGGGGTACAGCCAGCCTTCCTATAATTATATGTGACTAAAAGGAAACCTGTAGATGCAGAGGGAGGCTTTGCAAGCCTGCAAGCTTCTGCAGCTAGCTTCTAAGCACCGAGGTACCCGCTTCCCTCCGATTTCCGATTGTGCGCGTTTCTATTTTCATTTTTATTTTATTTATTTCATTAACTCGGCTTCGACACAGCAGTGCAGATCCGGGAGGCACCATGCAGTCGTCTCTTAGCGGTAAGCGTCAGGCTGCCGGAACAGCCGAAGCGGGGCTGGGGGACAGCCTCACCCTGGCTGTGCTTCAAGGCCAGTGGCTGTGCTTGATCACGGAGACCGCAGGGACGACCCTGGAGAGAGCTGCTTCTGGAGTGAGGGGCCATGCCCAGCACCCCGTGAAGGTCCGCAGGGTGAGGTGACCCGGGGCCGAGGACCCCCGGGGCCCTGTGACAGCCATGCCTCTCTCAGCCCAGACTAAAGCCTCTGACCTTCGGGGCTTTTCTCCAAACTTCTCATCTCCCTCTTCTCTGGAGGGCTGTGGCCAGAGCCTGAACAGATTCTAGAACAGTGTGGATGTCCTCCTGGGGTCTGCCCCACCCGCCCCAGGCTGGAGCACCCACAGGTAATCCCTCTTCTCCTCTCTCTAGAAGACTATGGTTTTGTTTGATTTTTCAAGTTGGCACGTTCATTGCGGAGAATATTAGGAACGTAAACCATGAGAATGAAACGATCACCTGGAACTCCGCCTCTGGGAGTAATCGTTTCAGCTCCTAACAGTGATCTTTTCAGAGGCTCACAAATCTAAGAAGAGCTAGCCATGCATGTGACCATGTGTGGGAACAGCAGACACCGGTACACACATGTACAGTTCCCAGCCTTTGTTGTGACCCTTTGGGGTGATGCTAACCCTGAGCTCCCCCTGCCAGTACCTGCAGAAGTAGGTCAGCTGTGGACACGTCATGCTGTACCCCAAGGCCCAGACACTCTCCTGTCCAACCCTAGTACCCTACAAAAAAAAAAAATGAAGAATTATTTATTTACTTACTTATTTCTACTTTTTAAAAATTTGACCAGAGAGAGATAGTGAGAGAGGGAAAGTGAGAAAGCAAGCTGCTGGGTCTGGGACTCAAACCGTGGTCTGTGTGAGAGTCTAGTGCCTTAACTACCATGCCACCTGCTGGCCCCATGTACCCTCTAATTTTTAATTCCAGTTCCCTTAAGAGTCCTAAACCTAAGAAATGTAACTTTGATATCCCGCAGTTTTTATAGACTGGATATTTGTGTTCCCTAAAGATCAGATGTGGAAGCCCTGCCTCCCTGTGATGGCATTAGGAGGTGGGGACTTCCGGAGACGATGAGGTTTAAACGAGGTCATGGCAGTGGTGCAGTGGGGCAGTAGGGCTGGTGCACGGGTGGCGAAAGAATTTACCAGAGACAGAAACATGGGTAGGAGCAGAAGTGAAGTTTATTAGCACTCGGGGGAGAGTGCCCAGGAGAGACCAGGCAAGAATACCTGGGTAAGGCCTCGGGAGGGTAAACTGCAAGCCCTGTCCAGATGGTGGGCGGGTGGTCCTCAGAAATGCAGGGCGTCTGTCAGCCCCAGGGATGGTTGGAGGTGGGGCCAGAGGGAGTCGGAATGTCTGTTCCCCCTGTTGCTAGGGCCTTTATCGTGGGCGCTTTCATTAATCTGAGCACGCTTTCTTATTTCCTTATGTAAGGCTCCTCTTGGGCCCTCTTTATTAACCGTCGGTTTGCCTATTTTATTATGAACTCTCCATAGTTGTAAAAGTGGGGACCAGCAGTTAGCGTAATGGCTATGTCGCTGGACTCCCATGTAGTCGACCGCAGTTCATGTCCCGGACCCGGTGGCTTAAACTCACGCCGGGCGTGTGTGCGTGCGTGCCCAAGATCCCAAGAGGAGAATGGAGAAGGGATTGTGGCGTGACCATCCTCCCTGGGGGGTGATTTCTCGCTTTCTGTCTCTGTCTCTCTCTCTGTCTTTCTGGTGAGCACACGTGCCCTATAGCAAAAAAAAAAAAAAAAAAAAAAAAAAAAACCTCTCCGAAAAGGAAAAAAAAAAAAGAGTGGGCCCTTTATGACAGCATTAATGTAAGAAGAGAGAGAGACCCAAGCCTCTCTAGCTCCATCAAGCCAGGAAGAGGCCCTTGCAGAGCCCAACTCTGCAGACACCCTGGCCTCGGACTTCCGGCCTCCTGACGGAGAGAAACGAAGGTCTGTTCTGCAAACCGCCCCATCGCTGGCATTTTGTTATGGTGACCTGAGCTAAGACGGCAATGATCTAATACTAGCCCACATTCTCATTTCCCCAGTTGTCCCAAATTCTATCCTTTCTTGTCTGTTTTTTGGGTTTTTTTTTAACCCAGGATTTGATAGGGGGTCATGCATTATGTGCAGTTGTCTTTTCTCCTTAGTCTTCTTTAATTGGGAACATTCCTTGCTGAGGCTTTTTTTTTTGTCACCTGCAATGTTTACATATTTGTAAACAAATTACAGCCAGTAGGGTGCCGTTAAAAAAAAAAAAAAAAAAAAAAAAAAAAGACAGAGCAGAAGGAGCTGGAGTCTGGCCTTTCACTCCCCCTGGGGACCAGAAGGCCAGACTCCAGCTCCTTCTGCTCTGTCTTTTTTTTTTTTTTTTTTTTTTTTTTTTTTTTTTAACGGCACCCTACTCTCCTCATCCCCCAGGGAAGAAGTAGACCCTCCAGGCTCCAAGGATCTTTTGCAGGAGCAGGAGCCGGTGGCCTGGGGCTGCCGAGGCTGCCTGTCACCTCCTTTTTCAGGAAGGCAATTTCTTCTCCTTCTCTCACATGCACTCAGGGCGATATTCCAGCCACTCCCCTCCCGCTGGGCAGGCAGCGCAGACACACACACACACACACACACACACACACACACACACAATGGGGAGAGCAGTGTGGCAGCCTCACACCTGTGACAAGTTTAATTGCTGCGACACTTGTTAGGCAAATGAGCCATTAGCTGCTCTAATCTCTCACAGCTGTCTCCTTTGGTACTTACCCCTTTTCGAACAGGCAGAGGTTTCTCTGTAACCCCATTTTACAGATGAGCCCCAGGGTAAGTGTCCTGCCCAAGGTCCCGCCGTCCAGGAGGGTTTGGTGCCTGAGCTGGCTGATGCTCAGAAGGGAGGCTCCCGAAAGGTCTCCCTGAAGACCTCAGTTCAGAGGCCTGTGAGAGGCGAGGGAAGTGTAAGTCCCACCTCAGGGGAGCCCCTTGGTCGGGCGAAGAGGAGGGACCTGTTTATGAAGGTAAGGGAGACTCGTGGGTCTGGTGCTGGAGAGTCACATGCCGTGCCGCACCCAGCGGGCCCCAGAACACATCTCATCTGCACGCATTCATTGATTACCAGCTGTACCCCAGGCTCCATGATAGGGGGTGACCAGAGATGAGTTGGACCCAAGTCCTGCACAGGCCACATGCACAGTGATTGGGGCACATTTGTTGAGTGACAGAGTAAACCAATACATGAATTAACCAACTAATGGATGAGAGAAGAGATGAATAAATCAATGGATGAATGAATCAATCAACAAACAAAAGAATTAATCGTTGAACAAATTAATCAACAAACGAACCAATGAGAAAATGATATTAAAAGCTGGGCTTTAAAAACATGCTTGATATGTTTTAAAATGCTTGATATATTTAAAATATGGTAGCCTGGTGGTTAAGACAGCCAGATCCCACATTATTGATTGCAGGTTGAATCCTAGTCCCAGTGGCTTAAAAATCACACTGGGCACGTGTACGTGTGTGCCCCAAACCACAACAGGATGGAGAAATAGAGGAAAAAGAGACTGTGGGATGAGCATACTCCATCGAGGGGAGCTTTCCCCCCCTCTCTCTCTCCGTTTCTGTCTCTCTGTGGTCACATGCTCTCTGGCAATTAGAAAAAAGTTTAAAGTTTATTTATTTCATCCACCAAGTAGACAGAGAAGAAAGAAAGAGAGGCAGGCCACAACCCACCCCAGTCTCAACGAGTTTTTGTTGTTGTTGTTGTTGTTGTTTTATTTCTTTCATGAGAGAGAAGGAGAGAAAGAGAGAGAGATAAGTAACCTCAAGAAGGTATCAAGCCCTAGTCCCCCCAGCCTTTCCCAGCCAGCCAGGATCGTGGGCATGCATGTCTAGTGGGTACAGCTCAGCCAGGGAACTGAACGTGCGATCTCCCGTATGGATCCAGCATTGCCTGAGCACATTACGGCTGCGACACTGAGCCAGCCCTGGGCTGTCACAGATGAGTAGGGCTTTGCACAGTGCACATGTGGAGCATGCGTGCATGCCAAGTACCTGGGGCTGGACCAAGTCTTTTGCCATGTGGAAGCAGGAGCCTGGGAAAAAAGCCCTAGCAGGGCCAAAGATGGGTATTCTTGGCACTCTTTCTCGCCACCGGGAAAGTCACTAATCTCCTGCAGAGAGGAGTGAGGAAGGGACAGGGTGAAGGGCAGCAAACCGGTCCCTTTGAAGAAAAGACATCCTGATTGAAGAGCGGCAGGAGCAGAAGTGCCATGTTTTCTTAAGGCTTGGACCCAGATCTGGTTCGGTGTCACTTACTCTCTATTCTACCAGCAAGGCATAAGGCCAACTCAGATTTGATGTGGGAGGGAACTACCACCGGTGTCAATTCCGGGATCATGGTCCACTGCAGGAGGTGAGTTGACTGAGAAGGGCTTCCCATGCAGAAGAACGAGGGGAGGAGCAGATCTCCCATGGTCAGGTGTACTTTGCAGAGATTAGGCGGACAGGAGAAGCAGAGGGAGATAGCAGAGGCTGAAGCATCATGTACCTGTGTTGACCTAAGAGAAATGCTGACACAAAGTGTGTGATGAAAAAGAGTTTATCTGGGTTGAGAATGGCCACTTGAATTTCACCATTCAAATTGTCCTGAATATGTGCGCCGAGGTCTTACAGATTTCAGGATGGCAGCGCTAGCACAGAACTGGCAACATTTGTCTTGTGACTTGATGGGAGGTGGTCTATGTAGTATCCATCAGACAGGATCCCTCTGTCTGCCAACTATCCAGGTATCAATGTACCCATCCTTGTTGGAGTGCCTGTTTCAATGCCACAGACAAAAATGTACCCTGCAGGGTACAAGCTATTCCCCCAAGGTATTCTTATGAATAGTTTGTTTTATAAGCAGGATGGAAAGCATTTGGCCAAATAAAGGGTGTACTGTGGCTGCAGGCCTTCCAAAATCCATTTACGTGATAGCCAACAGAAGTAAGCATGTTGTCTAACCAGTGGCATGTGGTTAAGGCGGCTGGATCCCACACGGCCAGCTGTGCAGCTCAAGTCTCAGACCCAGCAGCTTGAGACACATGCCAGACACATGTGTGCATGCCTAGAACCCCTGAGAAGGGATTGTGGTATGGCTATCCCCTATGGGGAGGTGCTTTCTCACTTTCCCTCTCTATTTGTGTCTCTCTAGCAAGTGTACATGCCCATTAACAAATTTTTAAAAAAAGTTGACAAAACTGGGTCTCATTCTTTCTAGTTACACATCTGTCAGTCCATTAGATAATGGACTGTGGAAGGCCCGGAGTGAATATGTCGTCAGAAAAAGAGAGAATGGGGGACCATGTTAAACACGGTGTGGCGAAGTCTGTTCCTGAATGCTTTTTACTTGAAAGGCTGGCTCTAATGAGGGAGAAGTTGTGGCATTAGGGGCTGAAGCAAAATCAGTAATAGCACTACTAAAGGCATATATTGATCATGTATTGACTGAAGGATCATGTGACAGGCCCAATAATCAGGTAGGTGTTTTCCTGGGCTACACTCTGATAGCTTAACTACAGTGTCATCTTTTCAAGCTAAAGGCAGAGCAAGGAAGAAGCAGGTAGATGTAAATTGGAAATGTTACAACTTGAGCCAAGCAGTAGGTCCTACAGCCTGACATAAACCTGAGAGTATTTCTCAAATTAAAGCCACGAGTCCAAATATCCCAGTGATGGGGTTTATAGGTTGTTGTGGACCTGGTCCAGGGTCTTGGGAAAGAGCAGTTGACACAGGTTATCTTCTCATCCTGGTCTGATGACTGGTGACTGCTTCTAGGTTAATTTCAACTGGAGATCCCCAGAAAGGAAGAATGTCCACTCTGGTGGAGGTTTCTTTTTTAAATGAGAAATATGAGTCTATGAATCGATGTCTTTAAATTTAGCTGTAGGAAGATTTTAAACAATACCTGATAGGGCCCTTTTCAGCATGGCTGGAGAGAGTCTTTAATTTTATGCCATTTCCAATAAACAAAATCTCCAGACTGGAGACCATGCCTTTGAGATTTTCATCTTCTGGGAATCTTTTATTAATTTAAATTTTAAATTAAGAGTTCAATAAGGGGGGCCAGCAGGTGACATGGGGTTAAGGCGCTGGACTCCCACATTGCCAGCCACAGTTCAAGTCACAAATCTGGCAGCTTTCTTTCTCACTTTCCTTTTCTGTCTCTCTCTGGTCAAATTAAATCATAATAATAACAAATAAAATAAAATAAAATAAATAATATGGGGCTGGCAGGTGGCATGGTGGTTGGGGTGTGGACTCCCACATGGCTAAATTCATGGTTCGAATTCTGGCCCTGGCAGTTTTCTTTCCCTCTCTTTGTCTCTCTCTCTGTCCCTCTCTTGTCAAATCAAAATAAAATAAAGTTAAGTAAAAAATTCTTAAAAATTAATAATAATAATAATAAAGAGCTTAGTAAGGTCTTGAAAATAAGGTAGAATGTCTCTCTCCATCGAGGAGAATCAGTTTGTATGTTCCTTCATACAAAGGCCTTCCAGGCTCTTTTATTTTTTTAAGAGAGATTTTTCCTATAGAGTGTGTGTACTCGCCAGAAAGACAGAGAGAGAGACAGAAAGCGAGAAATCACCTCACAGCGGGAGTGGCCATGCCACAATCCCTTCTCTTCCATCCTCCTCTGAGGATCTTGGGCACACATACACATGCGCCTGGTGTGAGTTTTAAGCCACCACGTCTGGGACTTGAACTACAGTTGACTACATGGAAGTCCAGCAACACAACCATTATGTCATCTGTTGGTCCCTCCAGTTATTTTTTAACAAGGAAAATGTTGATGTCTTCCAAAAAGAGTGGAGCTCAGTTTGAGTAATGCTGGTGTGAAAGCCTTTGACTAATGAAGATTAGAAACTTCTATAAGTTTTGCCAATTAGGTTTTGTTTGTTTGATTTAGTTTTGCTATAGGATGCATGCACTCATCATAGAGAGACAGACAGAGAGAGAGAGAGAGAGTGAGAAATCACCCCCTAGGGCATGGCCACTCCACAATCCCCTCTTCTCCATTCTCCTCCTGGGACGCTGGGCACGCATGGATTTGTGCCCAGCATGATTTTTCAAGCTGCTGGATCCAAGACTTGAACCATATTGTTAGCCATGTGGGATTCAGGCACCATAAGCACCACACCACCTGCTAGTCCACCAAATAAGTTTTTATGTCCTTGGATGCACACCTCACTAGTCCAGATGATTGAGGGTGGGAAGCACGATGTAAATGCTAGGAAATGGCCCACATATTGCATAGGCCAGACCACCCGGTGAAACGTGTTCCCTGTCACTGTGGAGTTCAGAGGAAATTCCCTAAGAAGGAATCATTTCATCTGACAAGAACTTGCCCATCATTCGAGCCATGACTCTACAGTATAGGAATGCTTCAACCCAAAGAGAAAACATGGACATCATTACTAGAACATGTTTATGTCTTTGAGACTTTGCCCAGCTGCTATATCACAAGGGGTCTCAAGGGGAAAGGAAAATGTTCTTGCATCCCATGAAGCAGTTTTCTGGATTATATTTGGGGCAAATGACATGAGAGCATAGCTTTGAGCAACTGTAGAAGATGATTTCCAACAATGGTGTTTTTCCCATAGATTCCAGTGGGTGGTTGTTATTATTATTATTATTATTATTATTATTATTTTAATTTGCTATCAGGTCCACACACTCATGGGGAGAAAGAGAGAGAAAGTAGCAAAACACTCCCCAAAGGGGATGGCCATGCCACAATCCCTTCTTTTACATTCTCCTCTAGGGGTTTTGGGCACACATAGCCAGCATGTTTATCATCTGGTCTATCATCCGATCCAAACCACAGGCCCCTTGCAGGGGATAATACTCGTCCCTTGCTTTCCCACAAGTTTAACTCCTTTGTGGAGGTCTTTTCCTGTTCATCCTTTAATAGGGTCTTGAGTGGGATATGCAACTAAAAAGAAAGTTTACAGTCTTTGGTCTTTGAATAAATCTTCAGGGCTACATTTTTTAGTGGCAGGATCTGTGAAATAATAGTCTTTATTTTTAGGAGTGTCTTGTTTCAAGTGTGTAAGAATTTTTTTTTTTTTTAATTTTTTAAGAGAGATTTTTGCTTTAGGGCATGTGTGCTTGCTGAAGAGACAGGGAGACAGAAAGAAATCACCTCCCAGGGAGGATGGCCAGGCCACAATCCTTCCTCTATTTTCCTCTCGAGATTTTGGACACACACGCACATGTGTCCAGCATGAGTTTCAAGCCTTCAGGTCCGGAACTTGAACTATAGTCAACCATGTGGGAGTTCAGGGCCTTAATCACTACGCCACCTGCTGGTCCTAAGAATTTTAACAATTCTCGAAGGTTTAGGTTTCTTGGGTGGCCTTGGAGAGGTCTGAGATCTGTTGACCATTAAAAAATAATTTTTTTAAATGACATAAGCACTTTGGAAAGCACTTTGACTCTCTTATTTATTCATTTAAACATTTTTATCTTTTATTATTCATGGTAGGCCACATGAGAGAGAGAAAGGAAACACCCTCCATAACATTTGGTTGTGCTGCCATCTCCTTCTTTCAGTCCTCCAGCCCACGGGAGCTTGGGCACCCCCAGTATGAGCAGAGTATGCCAGGCTCAGCATCTGCACCATAGTCACCACGTGGAATCCAGCTTCTCTGGAGCCGAACATTATCACTACACTGGCCCCTGTTGGCCACTTGTAACGGGTTTTCCTATAGAAGTCAGGAATCTGTGTTGTTTCCAAAAGCACCCCCAAATCATGGGCTACTCTGAAAGAATACCTACTCTGTGTATACTTGTGAACCACTTACTTTTCTGCCAATTGAGAAGCTCTGGCTAGAGCCATCAGAGTTTCTGACTTCGCATCTGGAAGAAGGCTGTCCCCTATATCTTCAGTCAAAGTGATGACAACGTAATATAATGATTATTTTCTGGAATAATCTTTAAATGCCTTCGGTAAGCCATACTAAATCAGTATTATCTATAATACTGATTTAAGTCTCATCTGGGTGTAAGAAGTTGATCAGTCAGGGCAATGCAGTCATGAGGTATCTCATCAGAAGCCAATGGTGAGAGGAATACAGAACTGACAGTTACAGTGAGAGATAACGATACCCAGTGAAGACAGAGAAGGGATTTCTTATGAGGGTTCGGGAGTGTTTCCACAGAGTAGGAGCCATGAGTGCTAAGAGAAGAACCCACACTAATTTCACCAACTATCTTGAAGAGCTGGGCAGTGGCTAAGATCATGCCCAGTCAGAGCAGAGCCTAGGCCTCTGACTACTGCACCTAATTGCTGACTGGAGTACCCACAGGTCTGTTCTGGTCCCCTATTCGACTCATCAGTCCCAAGGCATTTCTATTATCTTCATGCACAAATAAAAAAAAAGAATTATAATTGAGTATCTCAGAGCTAGGCATTAATAAGACTTTCTCCAGTGGTTTGCATAGCTGTCTTTCTGGAGTTCATGGATCTGCCTTTAAGAAGGGCATGTAAAAATTGAGCTACTAAGAAAAAATTAGGTAGCCAATTTTTTGCACTATCTGGCTATCCTAAAAACCATCAAAATTATTTCTTTGTAAGAGGCTAGGAAATGTTAAAACTCCTAGAATTCTGTCTATTAATAGGTATATTAATAGTCCTTTTGAGATTAAGCACCCTAGGTATTTCGCTCAGACTTAGTGAAACTAGTTTTTCCCTAGAGACTTTGTGTCCTTTCAGGGCTAGTTATTACAATAATTATTACTATTAAACATTATTTATTTTGCCAGAGCTGTGTGTATTCACCAGAAAGACACACACAGAATGAAAGAGAGAGAGAGAGAGAGAGAGAGAGAGGGAGAGAGAGAGAGAGAGAGAGAATGTAAAGCAGAAATCATCCTTCTCCCAAAGGAGAATGGTCACACTTCAGTCCTCTCCCCATTTTTCCCTGTTTTTGGGATTTTGGTTATGCACACACATGCATTCAGTGTGTTTTGTTTTGTTTTGTTTTTTAACTTTTATTTATTCATTTATTTTAATTTGGAGAGAGAGAAAGGGAGACAAAGTGAGAAAGCAAGCCACCAAGTCTGGGACATGAACCATGATTGGCCATGTGGGAGTGTCCAGCGCCTTAACCACCACGCCACCTGCTGGTCCCGCATTCAGTGTGTTTTTAAGCCACCAGGTCTGGAACTCAAACTGTGCAGTTGATCCCATGTGGGATCCAGCTCCCTTAATCCCCAGGCCACGGGTTGGCTCAGGGCTTGCTGCTTTAAAAGGTGTGTGCTATGGGACCAGCAGATGGCATAACGGTTACATTGCTGGACTTTGGTGTAGTTGACTGCAGTTAGAGTCCCAGACCTGGTGGATTATACACACACTGGGCACATGTACGCCCGTGCCCAAAATCCTGAGAGGAGAATGGAGGAGAAGGGATTGTGGCATGGCCATCCCTCCTGGGGGTGATTTCTTGCTTTCTGTCTCTCTCTCTCTCTTTCTCTCTCTCTCTCTGTGTCTTTCCAGCAAGTGCATGTGCCCTATAGCAAAACTCTCTGGTGTGGGGGTGGGGGTGTATGCTATCCTCTCTGGAAGCCTGTAAACTCAAAGAGCAATGGAGGAGATCATTCTAATTGTATAAGCTAGGATCCTCCTAGGAAGTCTAGACCCCTAGGACAGACCTTAATATCTAGGAAAACGACTTACAGTTGTTCCAAGTAAAAGCACATAGATGCTTGTTACTATTGGAATACTAAAGAAAGCACTGCATAGGTCAGTTACCATGAATGCTTTACTGTGGGACGGGGTGCAGGGGAGGGGATGGCTGACAGGAGAGTATGACAATTCAGTACCACCGGATGTCCTGGGATCATATCACAGATTGCTCTCAAGTCTTGCACAGATTGTCTTTCCATTTTGTTTTCTGACTAGGACTAGAGTGCTACATGGACTGGTGCAAGGGATAAATAGCTCTTTCTTAATGCAATATTTTATTATAGGCATTATACCTTTGGTTGAGCCTGGTTTTAAAAGATTTTAAATTATATATAATCTAAAACATACATATTTTATATTAGGCAACAGTTTAGATGAATTCACCTTAACTTTACTGGGGGTTTAAATTATTTTTTCCAATATCCATGAATGACTAGAACCATAAATGGTACAGCCAGGTTTGCGATAAATGATCAGTATCACCCACTCAATTTGAAATTTTTTTTGCTGAATTTATGCGGTCACAGTTTCATCTTCATTTGGGTGTCTGGCTTGTTCCTGTGTCTTTTGCACCATGTTCAAGAGCACATCCCCCTTTGAGAGGTCACGTTGCATATTGTGGAGCTCTAAAAATCTATACCGAGATGAATGGTAAGTGAGGTAACAAGCAAAAATAAGTGAGGGCCACTGGTTGACCCTGTCTGGAGCTCTACCTGTCGGGACTTATGATCAGTCACAGGTTTGTTAGATGCCTTCACCACTTGAATGGCCTTATTACCGTGAGGAAGAGGACAACTCAGACAGCTTAGTGTGGTAGATTTGAGAACAGAGAGAGCACCTTGGTATAAATCAAGGCACAGATCTGTTTTTCTTTGATCAAAATATCTACTTTTTCTAGTGCGTCTGTAAGGAGAAATGGAAAGGCTTCCTTTTGTTCCTCAAGCAGCCCTATTCCTCTTGAGCAGGCTTCTTTCCCTGTTATCTAAGCTTCCTACAATCCTTTTAAAAATGTCTTTGCCTTTTGCAATAAAGTCAGATTCCTCTTTGGTTCTCCCTGTCCTTTTGCAAAACAGCTTGGTTTGACTAGTCAGCTACTGGAGTTGCATGCTTGTGACCCTAGAGGGCTTGTTTTTCCCTTCTTTTAAAGAGTTTTAGAAAGCTATTTGGCCAGATTAATGGAGTCGTGAGTTTGAGTAGCTGCTTAGTTAATTTGCTGTCTTTCATCTAGTCCACTGAGGAAGGAAATATTTAAGAAGGAGTCATTTTGATGATTTTAAAAGTGTGCTTCTGCCGTACCAGACTGTGGTTAAAATGTTTTTTCCAATGGTGCAAATATTGATAGTTGAGGATTGGTTTTTCTGGCCTTTATTTACATTGTTGGATTTTAGTCTAACATCATTCTTTGGAAATATTTGCAGTATAGCATTGTGAAAATCTGCAGAGTTGTGCACTTATTCTTTGTCCTCCTCAGCATTATTATTAAAATCCTTTAAGGGATTATTCCAGTTAGCTCTTTCTAGCTTTCCCATGGCTCTTTCTTCCACTATCATGTTGAACAATTGATAGAGATCAGAATACTTAGATTCTTAGGTTTGAATATGTAAACCAAATTCTCTAACAAAACCTGTGGAATCCTTAGATGGGTATAGAAAATATTTCATAGGGCCAGCAGGTGGCATGGTGGTTGAGATGCTGGATTCCCACATGGCCGACCGCAGTTCAAGTCCCAGGCCTGGCAGCTTGCTTTCTGACTTTCCCTTTCTCTCTCTCTGTCTCTCTCTGGTCAGATTAAAATATAAATACATATTTAAAAGAATTATTATTTATTTAATTCCATTTGTTATTATTATTTTTTAATTTGACCAGACAGAGACAGAGAGATAAGGAAAGTGAGAAAGCAAGCTGCCAGGTCTAAGATTTGAACCATGGTCAGTTGTGTGGAAATCCAGCAGCTTTAACCACCATGCCACCTGCCATCCCCAATAATTTTTTTTTTTTTTTTTGGAGAGGTTTTTGCTATAGGGTGCGTGCGCTTGCCAGACAGACAGAGAGAGATAGAGAGATAGAAAGCGAGAAATCACCCCCCAGAGGGGATGGCCACACCGCAATCCCTTCTCCTCCATTCTCCTCTCGGGATCTAGGGCACGCACGCACACGCGCCCGGCGTGAGTTTAAGCCACCAGGTCCGGGACTCAAACTGCGGTCGACTACGTGGGAGTCCAGCGACATAGCCATTACGCTAACTGCTGGTCCCCCCAATAATTTTTTTTAAAAGAAAATCTTCTACAATATTTTTGAGTTCAGTTTTGGTCCATGGATTATAGACTAAGGTTGTTTCTCTTCTCCCTTTTTCAGCCTTTACCTTACAAGTGACAGCCAAATAGCAGGCTCAGAAAATAGCCTAGAAGTCTGTTGAATTTTCTCAGGTGGAGGTGGATGTGAGAGAGAAGACATTTCAGGATGTGGGAAATCAGAGTGGAGGATAGAGAGGCACTGAAAAGGGCAATGCAGGAGTGCTTGGAAGAGAAATAGAAGAGGTCTCAGGAATTTTCTTTAATTATAATCTTTTTTTTTTTTTAGATTTTTGCCACAGGGTACATGTGCTTGCCAGAGAGAGACAGAAAAAGGGATGGCCAGGGGGATGGCCATACCACAATTCCTTCTCTTTCGTTCTCATCTCAGGATTCTGGGCATGCCCACATATGAGGCATGATTTTCAAGCTACTGGGTCTGGGATTTGAACCATGGTCAGTCATATGGGAGTCCAGCACCTTAACCACCACACTACCTGCTAGCCCCATGAAATGGTTTTTGTTGACTTTTTATTTACCCCCTGAAGGAAGGTGATCTTTAAAAACTAATTAATTAATTAATTTACAGCCATCCGCTGTACATAAATACAGTATACAAAATGAAATTTTCTATCCAGTACACACTGTATATTGGCTCAATCAAGGATATTACTGTACGTGTTATCATCAACAAATAAGTTTCTGTTTCTTGTTTCTTACATATTTTGCTTTTTCTTCCCCCCCTTGATTCTCTACCTGTCACCCTCTGCCAACTTCTCTACTTCTCCCACACTGTCTCTGGCATGTACAGTTGTTTTCCATGCCTTTTTTTTCACATTTTGATTCACTAAAGGTCTTAATTGATTTAAAGACTCTCAATAGCAAGCACAGCTGATATATACATATTTATGAACACATGTCTGACTTTAGGCGTAAACCTCAGTGAGTAAAGTGAACATACTGTAAAGTAGCACCTTTTTTGTATATCTTACTGCAGTTGTTAAATAAGTCTTAATAGGTATTTTTCATGCTTTTTCAAATTTAAAAAGATTTAGTTTTAATAGATCAAAATCAAAAGATGTTAAGAGAAATTTGCTTAAAACTTAAAGCCAGGAAAAAGGTTCAGTTCAAATAGTAGGTTGATGAACCTATCAACAGTTCAAGAGAAGAGAGAAATCCTTAAATATGGAAATCAAAGCATTGAAGAAAATCAGTAGTTCTTTAGTCTAAAGTAAAAAAATTCTATTTCACTAGTTCAGACTCACGTAATTAATCTCTCTTCTATTGAATTTGCAGTGTTACTGTGGTCTGATCTTTCAATTTAAACTCTGGAAGTTAACATTCAGCTCTGGACTTGTCCCTACCATTAGGCTGGTCATTCTCTTGGTTGTTTCTTACACTCTCATTTCTGTGTGTCTGACTTTGGTTTTCCTGATATAGCACTCTTTTCAGCATTTCTTGGAGAGTTGGTCTGATATTAGTAAATTCAGGTTTTGTTTATCTGAGAATATTTTTTACCTTTTTTCCCCCATATGAAAGATAATCTTACCGGATATAGTATTCTTGGTTGAAATTGTTTTTCACATAACACTTTGAATATATTTTCCCATTCTTTCCTTGCTGCATTGTTTCTGATGAGAGGTCCGAAATCTTTTGAAATTAACTTGACGATTCTCTCTTGCCAATTTTAGTATCTTGCCTCTGTCTGTGGTTTTGGTCAATCTGGCTATGATGTGCCTTGGGGAAGATCTTTTTGGGTTGATTCTATGCAGGGGGTCCTTTGTATTTCTTGGGTCTGGATATTTGAGTGCCTCTCTAGGTTTAGAAAGTTTTCTTCCAGGATTTCATGGAATAGATTATCAATGTCCTTATTAGTTTCTTCACCTTCGGGGATACCGATGATCTGGATGTTTGGGCGTTTAATGGCATCTAGTATTACTCATATGTTACTCTCATTTCAGGGGGTTATTTTCTCAGTCTTTTTGGTGAATTTTTCTAGGTCAGAGGTTCTATCTTCTACATCTGAGATTCGATTTTCTACATGATGTAATCTGCTTTTGATATTTTCAACGGAAGTTTTGATTTCCTGTATTATAGCCTTTATCTCTAACAATTCCGTTCGATTCTTTTTTATGATGTGTATCTCCTCTTTCAGATCGTGCAAGAACTTCCTCACCTCCTGGAACTCAATGTCTCTTTTCTCCTGTATCTTCTGGAGTTCATTGTCTCTCTCCTCTAGCATCTCTGTTAGCTTTGTCACTATGAATATTTTAAATTCTTTATCTGACATTTCCATGAGTTCCCTTGTATTCTTTGTGGAAGAAGAGGAGTTACTCTTTTCCATTAGAGGAGAGATACTTTCTTGGTTTCTCATATTTCTTATGCCTCTGTGGTGGTTTCTGGTCATCTGGTGGATAACACTTTTTTTTTTTTTTCTATTTTTTGGAGTTAAATCTGAGCAATCAGAGGAATGCAGAAGAGAAGACTTGTAGTCTGTAAACAGTACCATTTTATCCCTTTGCATAACTGATTCAATGAAAATTGAGGATTAATCTGACCTTAAAAGTATTCAGCTATTTGGCTACCAACCATCTAGACCTGTCTAGAAAATCAGTGTGTGGAGGTTGAGCAGAAAAGTGAGAAAGGTAAAAAGAAAAGGAAAAGGAATAGAAAAAAAAAACAAAGAAGTGATTAAAAAAATACAAAAACAATAAGAAAAAGAGAATAAAACATTTTTGGGGGGGTCAGAAAATGAAAACCGGGTGGTGCACTGGGGTGCTGTGTGAATGCGGCCGCTGGGAACTCAAATACAGATGGCTGCTGATTGGCTTATCCTGTGGGGGCAGGGGAAAGGTAAGAATTAGACAAAAGAGCAGCAGAGAGCTAAGTTTAAAAATTAAAGAAAATATTAAAAAATTCAGGTGGTACAACCAAGGGGATATATTGCCCCTTAAGAGAAAGGTCTGTTTTGTTTATTTATAATCAATAAAGCTAAATAATAATATATAAATAATGATAATCTACAAATAATACAAAATAATATTATTTTATATTTATAATATTAAAATATCATATTAACTTATATATAATATATAAACATATATATTGTGCTATAAGGCATGTGCACTCCCCAGAGACAGATAGTCAGAGAGGGGGGCAAGTAATAAAGCACCCCAGGGGGTTTGACCACATCGCCATTCCCTCTCCTCCATCCTCCTCTGGGTATTTTGGGCATGCATGCACACACACCCAGAGTGGGTTTTAAGCCTCTAGTTCCAGCACTTGAAACACGCAGTCAGCCATGTGGGATCCAGCCACCTCAACTTCCATGCCATCTGCTGGCCTAGAGAAAAGTCTATTTCAGATGAGCAATTTTCCGTACTTTGGAATTTAAAAAAAAATTTATTTATTTACATTCATTTGCTATACATCATGATAGCATACAAAATGAGATTTTCTATCTAGAATACACTGTATATTGGCTCAGTCAAGCACATCAACATATGTGTTATCATCAACAATTTTCCATTTCTTGTTTTCTGTATATTTTGCTTTTTTCCCCATCTTTGATTTCCTATCTCTCACCCTCTGCCATCTCCCACCCTCCTCCCACACTCCCTCTGGTATCCATGGTTGCTTTCTATGCCTTCCCCCCTCCCCACAGTTCATTGATTCACTAAAGATCTTAATTAATCTAAATATTTTCAATAGAAAGCACAGTTGATATGTACATATCCACGAACACAAGTCTGACTTTAGGCATAAGCCTCAGTGAGTAGAATGAACATGCTATAAAGTACACCTAGCTGGGACTATATAGCTTACTGCAGTCAAATAGGTATTTTTAATGCTTTTTTTAAATTTCAAGATAAAGTTTTTGTGTTGTTTTTTTCTGAAACATTTTTTAAAAATTAATTAATTTACACTCATTCCCTAAGCATCATCACAGCATACAAAATGTGATTTCCCATCCAGAATATATTGCATAGTGGCTTAATCATGCATGCTATCATCAATAATTTTCCATTTCTAGTTTCATATGTGTGTGTTTGTGTGTGTGTGTGTGTGTGTGTGTATATATATATATATATATATATATACGTGTATATGTATATGTGTGTATATATATATATATATATATTTTTTTTTTTTTTTTGGAGAGGTTTTTCGCTATAGGGCGTGTGCGCTCGCCAGGCAGACAGAGAGAGACAGAGAGACAGAAAGCGAGAAATCACCCCCCAGGGGGGATGGTCATGCCGCAATCCCTTCTCCCCCATTCTCCTCTCGGGATCTTGGGCACGCACGCACATGTGCCCGGCGTGAGTTTTAAGCCACCGGGTCCGGGACACGAACCACGGTTGACTACGTGGGAGTCCAGCGACATAGCCATTACGCTAACTGCTGGTTCCCATATTTTTTTTTAACCCCTGTTTCTGACCCTCTGTCTTTTCCCACTCTCTTCTAACACTATCTCTGGTGTCTACAGTTGTCTTCCATTCTCCCCCCCACATTTCCTTAATCACACAATTTCTTAAATAATCTAACTACTTTCAATAGCAAGTTCAGCTGATAATTTCAAGAAAAGCAGTTTTAACTTTAATAAGTCAAAGAAATGCTAAGGAACTTTGCTTAACACTTAAAGCCAAGAAACAGGTTGGGATGTTCAAATGTAGGTACATGAACCTATCGACAGCTCAAGACAGGACAAAATTCTTTAAAACTGGACAACAAAGCCTAGAAGAAAATCAGCAATGTTTTAGTCAAAAATCATAAACTGCTGTTTCACCAGTTCAGTCTCATGTACTTAATCTATCTTCTGTTGTGGGTTGATCTTCCCGATTAATTCTGAGATAAAATATTCAACTCCAGACTTGTTCCTATGATTAAGTTGACCATTTTCTTAGTTTTTGAACTCTTATTTCTGTGTGTCTGTATTTAATTTTCTTGATATAGCACTCCCCTGAGAACTTCTTGGAGATCTGGTCTGGTGTTGGTAAATTCTTTCAGGTTTTGTTTATCTGAGAATGTTCTTGTCTTTTCTTTTGGAATTCTTTTTAGAAAGGAGCCAAAAGATGAGATAGTATGCCAGGTCATACTGAATTGTGAACGTCACACCACAAAACGGGTAGCGAGTTCCTCTTTACCTGTCTCAGAATTCTGCCTCGTGGAGGCAGAATGTCCAAGACATTGGATGACTAGCCCTTACACACCTGTTTGGTTGAGCTGAAAGTCCCTGCAAATGTCCTGGCCAGGAAGCCCCGTGAGATGGCTGCCTATCTGGACAGGTTTTCAGACCCTCCTTTAACAAAGCCTGTAGTCAGGTGAAGCCTAAGGGTGAGGACATTTACCCTCATGCTTTCTCAGTGTAAAACGAACAGGATTTGGTCACAAATGAAAAAAGGCAAATCCTGAGGCCAGCGGGTGGTGTAGTGGTTAAGGTACTGGACTTCTGTATGGTTGATTGTGATTTGAACTCAGGACCCAGCGGCTTGAAACTCACTCTGGGTACATGAGAGCGTGCACGCATGCATCCAAAATCCTGAGAGGAGAATGGAAAAGAAGGAAGTGCAGTGTGGCCATCCCCCCGGGGGCTGGTTTCTCACTTTCTGTCTCTCTGGGGAGCACAGGCACCCTATAGCAAAAATCTCTCTTTCTCAAAAAAAAAAAAAAAAAAAAAAAAAAAAAAGAATAAAAGAGGCGAATTTCAATCAAGTGACTGGAAACAGTGGTGACTGGAAAGCATGCTGGGTAATCTCGGCCACGACTGAAGCTGAAACCACTGCTGTAAAGTTACGTGTAGCACCCAACCTTTGATCACAAAAGATAGAGAAGGCATATTTTCCCCCCCGTTCCCAGGAGGAGAACTTTTGGAAAACAAACAATAATAACAACAGCAACAAAACAGCCTAAATAAAGTCAAGACTGTATCCAAAAGTAAGGGCGTTCTGGATTCAGAAGAACTCACCTCTCTTCACCCAGTGAGATCTCTGGACTCAGAGGAGCAGGCCGGGTGCACATGCTGGTACCGAGCACCTACTCAGGAAGCAATACTTGGTAGCTGGCGAGTGTGGTGTCACTCCAAATCCTGCCGGTTATGCCTCAGGACCGAGGCGAAGTACTTAAGAAGAGCGTTTATTGGGGCCAAGGTCGAAGACGGCAGCCTGCATGTTGCAATTCAAGTTGCCCTGAATATGTGCACTAAAGCCTTGTAGATTTTAGGATTTTTCAAAACGTCTATTCGCAAAGAGACCCTTGACAGGTTTTTGCCTCGCGTGGTCCTCCCCACAGCCCTTCCAGCTAGCCGGGCTCATGGACACATCCATAGGCATGTCTGTCGCGTTCGGGTCAAGCCAGGGTCCAAAGTGCAGACCTTCCCATGTGGCTCCAGCATAGCACAGAGGTGCTCTTACGCCTGTGCCACTGTAGCTGGGCCTTGAGGTGGTTTTAAAGGCAAAAATCAGAAATGGAAGGGGAATTACTGGTAACATGGTTGAACGGATGCCACTCTTTGGTATTGGCATCATTTTTGTTATGGCCTGAATGGCTGGTTTTGGGCGGGTGACGTCACAGTTCTTGTTAGCAGGCGTACTTCCTTGAGAATAGCCCTCCCACCCTCATGTCCTTCCCTGGTTCCGTTTAATCAGGATTTAATGCAAGTCGGCATCAATGACTCCGTTTTAATTCTGACAACTTCACGAGGTGGGGTAGAGCTGGGATGGGAGGAGAGGAGCGTATTTGAACAGGTGCAAAGTCCCGGCAGCAGGAAGGAGTGTGGCATCTGACATCTGACGGAGGAAAGTAAGATCTATTAGATCCAAAGGGATAGGAGAGACAGGAGAGGTGGCAGGGCCCCCTGCAGGGACGGAGAAGGGGCAGGTAACTTGCCTCTCCACTGGGAAGCCAGTGGAGAGACTGACCCAGGAGTTCAAGGCCACGTCTGAATCTGGTCAAGCCCCTCTAAATGTTGAAGTGGAGGAAGGGTTAGATGCAGACCGGGGAGGGGTATAATGATGAGAAAATCAGCCGCGGGCAGAAGAGGAGGAGCGAGAGGGTCCCGAGGAGCTGAGGCTGACAGGACCCACTCACAAAGGGAGAGGACGTGCCAGGTATTTCTGAGGACAGAGCTGCACCGTGCTGGTGCCCACATGAGATTTGGGATAGTCACAGAGCCCGCCACCACCAGCCACCCTCCATCCCAGTGACTGCCTGAGCCACACTGCCTACCTATTTTCCTGAGCCTCGCTTCCGCCCTGGGCCTGCTCTCCCTCCATCATCCCCGTGGCCTCACCAGTGCTACCCACAAAGACTCGCTCAGGACAAACCTCTTTTCTTTTTTTTTTTTTTTTTTTTTGGAGAGGTTTTCCCTATAGGGCGCGTGTGCTCGCCAGACAGACAGAGAGAGACATAGAGACAGAAAGCGAGAAATAACCCCCCAGGGGGGATGGCCACACCGCAATCCCTTCTCCTCCATTCTCCTCTCAGGATCTTGGGCACGCACGCACACGCGCCCGGCATGAGTTTTAAGCCACGGGGTCCAGGACTCAAACCGCGGTCGACTACGTGGGTGTCCAGCGATATAGCCATTATGCTAACTGCTGGTTCCCAGGACAAACCTCTTTTCTGTCCCGACCCGGGGAACAGTAGAACAGGTTTCCTGAGGGAAGGAGTGAGAGATGGGACAAATGACACAGTGTTACAACTCTGCAGTGTTACAACTCTTCAGGGTCGTCCGGAGACAATGTAGTGTCACAGCTCTTCAGGGTCTTCAGGGTCGTCTGGCGATTGTGGGCCAGGGATAGTGGTTATATATATGTTGGTGGGCAGTGATTGGTTGAATGAAGGATTGTAAAAGGTGGGTTATGATTGGTTGCTTTGTGGACCAATCATGAGGTGCCGGATATGCAAATCTGAGGGATTCTAAGCTCACCAATTTGCTATGGGAAGTGGCCAATCAGAGTATGGTTTTGAAGGTGAGGTTTTGAAGGGGAGCCAATCATGGCCTTTGTCATTGTGTAATTGTTTGCTCTCTGAGAAACCGGCGATATTCGCTAGTGCGCAGCCTCCCACACTTTTCTGTTCCCACTTTGCTGCAGATTTTTCGGCCCCTATCCCAGATAGCCACTCCTCAGCCTTCAGGTCTTACCTGGCCTGGTTCAGCCACCGCTTTCTGGTCCTCTTCATTGTAGGAGCAGAAAGGGCACCGTCCCTACTGCTTCCCTGCCTGCCCCAGCCAGGTGAACCCCATGGCTGCATGTGGGCGGTAGCCCTGGTGCAGACAGACAGAGGCTGACAGGACCCACTCACAAAGGGAGAGGACGTGCCAGGTATTTCTGAGGTCTGAATGGATGTCAGATGCCACACTCCTTACTGCTGCCGGGACTTTGCACCTGTTCAAATACGCTCCTCTCCTCCCATCCCAGCTCTACCCCACCTCGTGAAGTTGTCAGAATTAAAACGGAGTCATTGATGCCGACTTGCATTAAATCCTGACTAAACGGAACCAGGGAAGGACATGAGGGTGGGAGGGCTATTCTCAAGGAAGTACGCCTGCTAACAAGAACTGTGACGTCACCCGCCCAAAACCAGCCATTCAGGCCTGGTCCAGGAAAAGCGGGGATTCTGGAGTCACAGCACGCATGACTTAGAAGTGCAGCCCCGCTGGTACTGAGCAGATCACCCCGTGTCGGCTGGGCTGGCCTGGCTTCCCGGGGCCCCTGTGACCTCTTCTGTGAAGGGGTATGTGAAAATATTGTAACAAGTTTGTGGAAAATGGAATTAAATCATGAGTTTACAAAATATTTTATGCAATGATCGCATCCTTGTTTGGGGGCTGATAAGAAGGCTGAACTGAGATTTGAAGCTCATGCAGTTCTTCTGTAATGCCCACTTCCCATGAAGTATGTGAAGACCCCTCATGTGGTAGTCAGCCACTCCTCTAAGGTGGTAGAGACCATCCGCTGTGACGGTATGTGCAGAGCAAGCAGTGCCGGCCGCACACCCAGGGGGTGCTCGGTGTGGAGCAGAGTGTCAGTCCACGCCACGCGGACTGCTGTAACAGGACCAGAGGCTTCAGCTTAAACCACTGACACATTTCTCACAGGTCTAGAGGCTGGAGCTCAAGACCAATGGCCCACATGGTTGGCTTCTGGGGGGACTCTTTTAGCTTGAAGATGGCCATCTTTTTACCACGTCCTCACAGGGTGGGAAGGGATAGTGAGCTCTGGTCTCTCTTCCTCCTCTTAGAAGGAAGCTACTGCTGGACTCCCACAAGGGCGACCGTAGTTCAAGACCCAGACCTGGCTGCTTGCTTTCTCACTCCCCCACCCCGTCTCTGTCTCTCTGCCCTAGAACAAATTTGAAAAAATAATAATAAGTAATTTTTTAAATGGATTTTTGCTATAGGACACATGTGCTTGCCAGAAAGACAGAGAAACAGAAATTGAGAAATCATCTCCCTGGAGGGATGGCCATGCCGCGATACCTTCTCCTCCCTTCTGTTCTCGAGATTTTGGGCACATGCACACATACACCTGCCGTGACTTTCAAGCTGGCAGATCTGACACTTACCTCGCAGTGGCTATGTGGGAGCCCAGCACCTTAACCACTATGCCACCTGCTGGCCCTTAAAAAAAAATCTTTAAAAAAGAAAGGAAACTACCCTCACCACACCACAGGGCCCATCTTTACAGCCTAATCAGTTACTCAAATACCATCACATTCAGCCTGTGAACTGGGGGAGGGCACAAACATTCAGGCCACAGCAGGTAGCTGAGGCCGCTGTCACCCCAATCTGCCATCTCTACCACATGCTCATTCCCAGGGGTAATCTCGGCAGTTGGCCTGCAGGAGACAGTAGGTCCCACTGGGGGCTTAACGAAAGTCTGAGCCTTCCCCTGACACCTCCTCACTCCCCAATAAGGGCCTTAAACCCGGAAAGTCCAGCTTTCAACCAATACTGCATTTGGACGGGCGTGGCAGGGGCTCAGGGATGCTAACTGGGACGCATTGAGACTACCTGCAGGCTTTCTGCCTTTCTGCTCTTACTCTCAGTCAGTGGCCTCTGCATCTGTTTTTTTTTTTATTATTATTACATTTAATCATTGTACCTCTTTACCATGTACAACATGGTTTTTCCCAGCATGAATACAGTGCACATTAGTCAAGATAATGATATTACCATATACATTATCATCAACAGACAACTTTTCATTTTTGTGTCTATCAAGTGTGTTGTTTGTTCCCTGAATCCCTCCCTTCCACCCTCAATTACTCATTCCCATTACCTCTCCCATACTGTCTCTAGCATCCACAGTTGCCTTCCCTGCTATTATACCCTCCAGTTCTTTCAGTTTTTTGTTTTTGTTTTTTTTTTCTTTCCAATTATCAGCTCATAAAGTTTTTAACAATAGGGAGCATAGATTCTATTCAGGGTTGGATTAAGGGTGGGTCTCGTGCAGTTCCGCAATTGTAGGTGAATCTCCATGGAAGACAGTTTCAGGAAATCGGTTATTGAAAGCAGAGATGATTATCAGTTGATGCGGCACAGCATCCATCTTGTGGTTACCGGGAATGGTGGTGTGGGGATCTGCAGCGTGAGTCATCCTCGGGTATCTGGCTTCCTTAAGAATGGTAGAGTAGTTCTTGTTTATCCCTGAGGTAATGCAGGGCTGGTAACCATCATCTTCTCACTGTGCATAGGCAGAGATAATCCTCCTATACAATATATTTCTCAATTGGTTTAAGACAGCTAAAGCTTCTTTCTGTTGCTTGTAGTTGCAAGTTCTTAGTCCTAGTTTTCGGCCTCAGTTTGCCGCCTGCAGCCAGCGGCCACATGCAGGTGCAGGCCTGGCAGCCACGCACAGGCCCAACAGTCACACACAGGCGCAGGCCCGGCGGCCACGCGCAGACCCGGCGGCCAGGCTCAGGCCTGGGGGCCATGCGGAGGCCCGGCGGCCATGCGCAGACCCGGCGGCCACGCTCAGACCCAGGGGGCCATGCGGAGGCCCGGCGGCCACGTGCAGGCGCAGGCCCAGCGGCCACGCTTAGACCCGGCGGCCACACGGAGGCCCGGAGGCCACGTGCAGGCCTGGCGGCCACGCGCTGGTCCGGCAACCATGTGCAGGCCTGGCGGCCACGCGCAGGCACTGGCCCGGTGGCCACACACAGGCCCGGTGGCCATGCACAGGCCCAGCGACCACACTCAGGCCGGCGACCACGCGCAGGCACAGGCCCGGCGGCCACACGCAGGCCCGGCGACCACGCACAGGCCCGGTGGCCACACGCCAGCCCTGAGCGCATGAATGTGCGCGGGATCCAGCGCCACCCCCCCGCTTGCCCGCCTGCCCCAAGAAAGGAAGGTCGGCAAGCTCGGCCGGTCCGCACCGCTGGTCCGCGTCGGCGCCAAGCGCGGGACACACCCAGCGCCAGAGAGGCAGCACCACGCAGGCCCGGCAGGCCCCACGCGCAGGCCCCACCTCTGCATCTGTTTGAAATCTTCTCTTTGCATTCAAAGAACAGGCCTTTTGCAGAACCCTGAAGAGTGTCTCCCGCCCCCAGAGTGCCAGCTGCTTTGAGCGTTCTCTGACCGGATTTGGGGAAATATGGTCTGTGTGTAGAACCAGTAAGGGCTCTACTCCTCCCTCTCGCGTTGTGCAAACGTCTTCGCAGTTGCTTTGCGCCTGGCCCTCCCCATAAGTGTCGAAAGCATTTTCGTGAAGCACATTTTCTCTCTGAGATAACTCATTTGAGAAGATTTGTGTGCATCCTGTTAGGGCCAGGGGGCACTGAAGAGTATTTTCTTTCTTAATCAACTAAGTTATAGGCATCCCACAGGATTCACTTTGCAGACTTCAAATTGGTTTAGGAGTTTCATGGAGTTTGCTGAGCTCAGTTTATGCTAATTGGGCCAATTTCTAAGCATTGCAGGAATAACCTGCTTCCCAAGAAAGAAGGTCAGAGCTGTGAGGCCAGGAAGCCCGTCCCCACGTGAGTGGGCACGTGACACCAGCACCTCCAGGGTGCTCTTCTGATGCAATTTTCCTCATTCCCAGCCGTGCTTGTTGTTCGGAGGTGACAGTAGGTCCCATTCAGGGTTTCTTCCTTCTCACATGGCCACCCTGAGGACCAGCGGGTCTGAGCAGCAGGCAGCCATGAACAGGCTGAAAAATGAGCAGACTGCAGCACTTTCAGTCATAGCGGGACTGCAGGGGGCCACATGAGCCACCATTCGTAATGCCCCCAACTCACTGGCACCCAAGAAGACTTCCAAATGTTAGTTCCCTTCCTCCCTCACCTGAGCAGCTGACAGAGGGAAGAAGTGGTCTCCTTGAGTGGATGCGGGACAGGCCTGATTCATTTTTGCAGCATCAGAGCCAAGTACGGGCTACACATAGTAGAGCTCCACCAATGTTTATTCCTGTGTGGCCTCAGACAGGTGGTTTAGCCTCTCCGAGTTTGTTTTTCATGTACAAGATGAGACTGGTGAGGTACCCACCGGCCACGGCCAAGTGACTGCTGTGGGCCTGGTACTTTCCTTTCTCTTGAATTTTCTAAACAATGTTTGACAGTTGGAGCAAACACTGTAACTGTTGTGGTTGTCATGTATGTAGGGGAGCTATCATATTATGAGTGGGATGGCAAACGAATGTAGGGAGGTGTTGTTTTCCCACTTCACTCACCCTGGTAAATTGACAATAGCAGTGGCCTGTGGGCAGTTACACATATATAATATAATACCCAGAGCAACCGTTAAAAACATACAAAGATGGGGCTGGCAGGTGGCATGGTGGTTAAGGTGCTTGACTCCCACATGGTCAACCGCAGTTCGAATCCCAGGCTTTTCCTCTCTTTTTCTGGTCAAATGAAAAGAAAAAATAATGATAAATAAAATTAAATAAATAATGCTTTAAAAAAAAAAACTTATAAAGAGATGCACTCCAAACACTATTGGTAAATCAAAATGGAATTCTAAAAAATGTTCAAGTAACCCATAAGAAAGCCAAAAGAGGAAACAGAAAAAGAAAAATGGAGAAAACAAAAAAACGATATAGTAGACTTAAGCCCTAACATATTTAAAACTACATTAAATGCAAATGATCAGGCCAGCCAGTAACATGTCAGCTGGACCCCACATGGCTGAATCGCAGTTCAAGTCCTATAGATCCGGTGACTTGAAAAACATCCTGGACACGTGTGTGTGCATGCCCTACATCCCAAGAGGAGAAAAAGGGACTGAAGTATGGCCATTCCCCCGACCTGGGGTGTGCTTTTCTCACTTTCTCTCTCTCTCTTATCTAAATATATCAATAAAAGGAGAGACTGGCAAAATAGATTTTTTTTGGAGAGATTTTTGCTATAGGGCACATGAACTCTCCAGAAAGACAGAGAGAGGCAGAGAGACAGAAAGCAAGAAATCACCCCCCAGGGGAGATGGCCACGCCGCAATCCCTTCTTCTTCATTATCCTCTCAGGATCTTGGGCACATGTGCACACATGCCTGGCGTGAGTTTAAGCCAACAGGTCCAGAACTTGAACCGCGTTTGGCTACATGGGAGTCCAGCAACGTAGCCATTACGCCAGCTGCTGGTCCCAGCAGAATAGATTTTTTAAAATGATCTAAACATATTTCATGTGCAAGAAACTCATCTCAAGTATAATGCAAAGGTAGATTAAAAGTAAGTGGATAGTGGCCAGCAGGTGGCATGGCTCTGAACTCTCACATGGCTGACTGCAGTTCAAGTCCTAGACCTGGTGGCTTGCTTTTTCACTTTCCCTCTCTCTTTCTCTCTCTGGTCAAATTAAAAAATGATAATGATGATGATGAATAAAATAAAATAAAATAATTATTAAATTTTTTTAAAAAGTAAATGAATGGAGGAACCAACAGCTGGCATGGTGGTTAAGGTTCTCACATGGTTGACCATGGTTTGAGTCCTGTACCTGGCAGCTTGAAAATAATGCTGGGAGTGTGCACATGCATACCCAAAATCCTGGGAGAAGAATAGAGGAGAAGGGATTGTGGCATGGGCACCCTTCCTGGGAAGTGATTTCTCACTTTCCCTCTCTTTGTCTCTGTCTCTCTCTGACAAGTATGTGTGCCCTATGGCAAAAACAAAAACAAACATACAAAAGTAAATGGATGGAGAAAGATATACTACGGAGATATTAATTAAAAGAAAGCAGGAATGGCTGTGTAATATCATTCAATATTGTATATGCAATATTAATATTAGATGAAGAAAACTTCAAGCAAAGACAATACAGAGATAGGAAGCAACATTACATAATGACATAATATTAATGAAAAAATCGATCCACTAAGAACACGTAGTAATCTTAAACCTGCATGTACCCAGCAACAGGGCTGCAGAATATGGGAAGTAAAAATGGATAGAACCGGGAACCAGCAGTTAGCGTAATGGCTATGTCGCTGGACTCCCACGTAGTCGACCGCGGTTCGCGTCCCAGACCCGGTGGCTTAAAACTCACGCCGGGCGCGTGTGCGTGCGTGCCCAAGATCCCGAGAGGAAAATGGAGGAGAAGGGATTGCAGTGTGACCATCCCCCCTGGGGGGTGATTTCTCGCTTTCTGTCTCTATGTCTCTCTCTGTCTGTCTGGTGAGCACACACGACCTATAGTGAAAACCTCTCCAAAAAAAAAAAAAAATGGATAGAACCAAAAAAACTAATCTCATGTTGCTGAGGTGTTTTCTTCCTCACTTAGGTCTCCAGGGACCCTTTTGATGTGTCCCACTTAAAAAGGTAGTTTTGTGTATATTCTTTCCTTTCAAACTGAGATCATCTATTTTTATAAGACAGATACTATTTGAGGGAAAATAGCAAAGCATTACTATAATCAATTTCAGCATGATTCATTATTCTTGAATTTTTCTGCCGTCTTTATTGTCAATTGTTCTCAAATGATTTTATTATGGTGATAACATTGACATAATAAATGTATGATATTAAAAAAGAAAAAAAGGATATGAGAATTCTTCTGTGGAAAATAATGTTTGTCTCAAAGAGCTGCCCTGGGATACTGGAGGTCCTGGGGAAGACAGAAGCAGAAGAGAGTTCAAGAGCATGTATTTTGTCTGGAAAATTGGTAGAGCCATTGAGGAGAGGAGATAAAACACGCAATAGAGAACTTCATTGTCAAGGGGTTCTAAAATGTCAGGACCCAGGTGAGTCTCAGTGGTGGGACTTCCTGCAAAAAGATGCATTATCGATCTTCTTCAATGATAACCAATGCTCAAGTGTTCTCACTCAACAGACTATACAGGTCATCAAGGAGGAATGTCACCTGCTCAGGGACGTCCTAATTAAACCACCTCCCACTTGATTTCTGCACGAGGTAGATACACCTTCGATTGTTGTGGCACATGGAAGTGTGTTTGGAGAGACAAGCTCCCATGGGGAAAAGCAAGTGTCAGGGTCTAATTGACCCACTGTGGCCCCTGCCTCCCCACTTCAGGTGCATGCTGTCTGTGAGCCTTGGTTTTCTCTTCTGTCAAACGGGAGTGATATCTCTCCTACTGTGGGACTTTCAGGAGACATAGAGGTAGTACAGAGGCACATCAGTTCTTGACATACAATAGACACTCAGTAAATACTACTTCATTGAATGTTATAATTGTTGATTTAAAAGCTCATTTTTAAAGCTACTGCTCTTGTAAGAGAAGGAAACAAGTGCCTTTAACAGGGTCTCATGCTGTGATCCTCCCCACTGCTTTTCCAGCCAGCTAGGCCCATGGGTGTGCACCTGGCATGTACAGGTTGACCTGAAAGAAACCCCTATCTTCCATATGACTCCAGCACCGTGGAGCTACTGCTGCACCACCGGTGCTGGCCCTAAGAAATGATTTTCTTCTATTGCTTTCTTCTATACTAGATTACAATCCTGAAATGAAGTAAATGAATCTACCACACGAATTCATTTTGCAAAGCAGTATAGTGCCTTAACTATGATACAAAGGAAAGATGAAAATGAGTTATATATTTTTTTTGCATCTCTGTGTCAGAGCTGGCTGCTGAGGTGCAGCAGTAATACATGGGCCCTCAGAGGTTGACACCATGTGGCTGACTGCAGGTTGGACCCATGGGTTGACTTGAAAACATGCCAGATGTGTGTATGGGTGTGCAGAATCTTGAGAGCTGAGGGCTGGAGAAAGGAGATCGTGGCATGTCAACATGCTCAGAGTGCTTCCACTTACCCATGTCCTGTGCAGAAGTGCTCTCTATCATAAAACCCCTCATCTCTGTGTCAGTTTAGAAAAGCTGTCAGAACCACAGTGGTGTGTCTGAGCATCGACTGCCTGCAGCAGGGTAGGTGACACGTTTTTCTAAAATGGGGCTCAACTCCTCACAAAGTGCCCGAAAAAGCAAGTTCTATTAAAATAGTTCCTCAATTTACATGCAAATTGCTAATAGAAACGTTGAACAATAACCAAATTGTTTTTTCTAGTTTCATGGACCCTCCATATAACACATCTGACACCAGACACGGGGCACTTTCCCCCCATATACCAAGCAATTCTACAGCAGATGCCAGATGCTATCCTCTAATTCCATTCAATTCTGGTTCTGCTACCTAGAGGTAGCATTGAACCTTGCAGGTTAAGGGCTCAGTCTCACAAGAATGCCCTTCCTTTTGGTACCAATTATAAGTCCCAGGTTGTGACCTATGCTTCTAACCAACTGGCTAAAGCTGGGGCTACCATGATGCCCTCCTACAGTTCAATTAATTTGCTAGAGCAGTTCACATAACTCAAGGAAGCACTTAGGTTTAACCAATTTTTGTGAAGATTTACAAAGATGAATAGCCAAATGAAGAGGTGCATAGGTAAGGGATTGGGAAGGGCACAGAGCCTCCATGTTCTCTCCTGGTTCACCACCCACTGAGCATTTGCCTGTGTTCCCCTCTCTGAACTCTGGTCTTTTGGATTGTTATGGAGGCCCATTATGTAAGCATGATTAATTAAATCATTGACCATTGGAGATGAGGTTGACACTCAGCTCTTCTCCCCTCTCTGGAGGTCCAGGGTAAAGCTAAAAGCCCCAACCCTGCCTGGGTCTTCCCTGTGACCAGCCCCCTCCTGAAACTGTCTGGGGACCCCAACCACCAGACATCATATTAGCATACAGTAGACATGCCTAGTACTCTGGAGCCCAAGGGTTTTAAGAGCTGTGTGTAAGGGACCAGAGATGGTATAATGGTTATGTCGCTGGACTCCCACATAGTTGACTGCAGTCTAAGTCCTGGACCCGGCAGCTTAAAACTCATGCCAGGTGCATGTACATGCATGCCCAAAGTCCCTAGAGGAGAATGGAGGAGAAGGGATTGCAGCATGGCTATTCCCCCAGGGGGTGATTTCTCACTTTCTGTCTCTCTCTGTCTCTTTGGTGAGCACATGTGCCCTAAAACAAAATCTCTCAAAAAAAAAAAAAAAGAGTTGTGTGCTGGGTGCTGGGACTGGCAGGTGGCATGGTGGTTAAGGCACTAGATTTCCACATGGCTGACTACAGTCTGAGTCCTGGACCTGGTGGCTTGCTTTCTCACTTTCCCTTTCTCTCTCTCTCTGTTTCTGTCTGCTCAAGTTGAAAAATAATAATGATTAATTAAGAAATAAATATATATTTTTAAAAGAGCTGTGTACCAGAAAATGGGGATGAAGACTATGTATGTGTTTTATAATATCATAATTACATTCCTGAAAAATTCAGTTTATATTACAACTATAAAAAATACTCAGTGATTGTGTGTAAAATGAAGTCAGGGATCCAGGTCCAGAGAGATGTCAGTGGTTTTTCACCCACAGTAATACTTTGTGGTATTTTTATTTTTGAAGTTTTGCAGAATGAAGACCACTGCCTTCATGGGAAGGAGGCTTATTTCTCCATTACAGGACACTCAGGTTTCCTGGATGCTGGCTTTTAATTGTCAGTGTGAATCCCATCATTGAAACAACCAAGATCATCCTGACATTGTCCCTAGGGACAACTGGTCCTGTTGACTCTATGTTTGTCACCCTGTCTAACCCAGAGCTCAGTGGGATCAATGCAGTGGAGAAAAGAAAGTCTTTTAGAAAATGATTTTGGAAGAACTGGATATTCATCTGCAGGAAAATAAAACTGGACCTCTATCTCCCACCATTAATTAAAATCAACTCAAAATGGATCAAAGATTTAAATATAAAACCTCTAACCACAAAACTACTGGTGGGAAATTTTTAAAGATATTGTAATAGGCAAAGACTTTTTAAAATAAGACCCTTAAAGCACAAACAATGGTCCCTAAAACAGACAAGTGGGATTATATCAAGCTAAAAAAAAACTTTCTCATAGCAAGGGAAACTATAACTAGACTAAAAGACAACACTTGGAATGGGAGGAAATATCTACAAGTTGTTCTTCAGACAAGGGATTGATATCTAGGATATACAGAGAACTCAAGTAACTCACCCATAAAAAAATGACTAATCCAGTTATAAAATGGCCAAATTAATTGAATAGACAATTTTCCAAGGAAGATTTACAAATGACTAAGAGTCAAATGAAAAAAAATGTTCAAAATCTCTTGTCATAAGGGAAATGTGAATTAAATGTGAGATATCATTTAACCCCAGTTAGAATGACTAGGATCAAAAACATAAAGAAAGGCAAGTATTGGCAAAGCTGTGGTGAAAGGGGAACTCTCTTACACTTTTAGTGGGAATGTAAATTAGTCCAACCTCTGTGGAAAACAATATGGAGGTTTCTCACAAACCTACAAATAGAACTGACATACGACACTGTAATCCCGCTTCTTCATATTTACCCAAAGGTTAGAAAAACACACTATTGGAAGACATCTGCACATCTGTGTTTATTGCAGCATTATTTATAATTGCTAAAATATGGAACCAACCTATGTGTTCAAAAACTAATGACTGAGTTGAGAAATTGTGGCACATATACACTATGGAATATTACTCAGCTATAAGAAACAATGAGATCCTGTCATTTGACTCCAAATGATTGAATATAGAAGATTGAATATTGAGTTAAGTGAGCCAGATTTTGAAAGGTACACATTGTATATCCCCACTCAGTTTGTACTGGGTGCTATGGCAGAGGTTGAGAGATTTGAAAATGTGGTGGTGGAGTGGTTGGGTGTAAATGCTAAAAGAGTGTAAGTAGGGAGAGCGGATGGTAGAGAGTAGGTGGTGGAGGGTAAGGAGGAAACATTTGCCAGATGGAAAAATGTAAAAAAAAAAAAAAAAAAAAGTAGAGCATGTTCATTATGAAATTAACTAAATTCTGTTACGTAACAGAGTATTTAAAAAATAAAAACAAAAACCCCAAAACACGGCCATTCATCAAGTCACACAAAACAAATTCAGCTGCAAAGGAAGGCTATCGAACGCAAGGCTTTTCTCTCTCCACTCCACTATCCTCAGTGTCCACCTGGCTGCCCTGGTAGCTGCAAGGACTTCACAATGCAGGGCTCCTGGACGCAAACAACCATGTCCAGTGGAAAATCACACTCCCCATGTGCCACTCTGTGGAAGCCTAGAGTGCAGCCCTCACATGCGATGGGCTAGAGTGGGAGGTTTCCTCTATCATTCTCTAGGGCCACATTTAGCTAGCAGGCCCAATGGGACAACCAGGATCAGGATGAGGTGAGGATGGCACACAACTTAAGGAGGTGCTCCCCCCAAAAAATGATGGAGACAAATAATATTTTGATGTAGAATTGTGAAGAACTAAAATGAATGCAAAATATGGGCAATGAAGAAAATACCAACATTTAAAATAAAGGTGAAATCTGACCCTGCCATTATGTGGCTCACCTCACCCTCATCCTTGCTTTGTCTAATCCTCTCTTTACCCAAAATTCTGATGTTTTTGTTCATTGTGGATTTTTAAAAAGAATTATTTATTTATTTAATACCATATATTATTATTATTATTTTAATTTTACCAGGGAGAGAAAGAGAAAGCAAGAAAGCAAGTCTCCAGGTCTGGGACTCAAACCGCAGTAGGCCATATGGGAGTCCAGCACCTTAACCACTACGTCACCTGCCAGCCCCGTGGATTTCTTTTGCTTTTGTTTTGATTCTTAAGATATTGCATTAATGTATTATTTATCTCAAAGACGGAGTTTTGAATGGCCCCCTTGTGATCCGCAGGCATCCTCGCTTTCCTGGTCCTGGCCCTGTGCAGTGGGCTCAGGGTGGCACTAAGGGCTGAGCGTTCTCAGGCTGTGCAGCTGCACTCAGGGTTTCCTTGCCAGTCCCGTTCCTTTAAACACTTAGCACACTCCGAGTTTGCTGTGTCTAGTCAATGCCACATGAAGACATCAGCCAAAGATCTTGACTGGACGTAATCTTTGATTCCAAGCATGTCAGCCTTCTGGGCATGGGCCTGCTGGTCCCTCTGCTTTCTACAATCTGATTTTTGCCAAAAAATGGCTTGCCACTAAAGGCAGTTACCTCACACCTTCTTGAAATTGCCCTATCTTTTCCCCAGTGCTACATCTTCTGTGGGCTCCTCATGTGTGACCATATTAAAACAGTGACAGTTCAAATGGAAGGTTGACTTCCCTGCCATCTGCCAACTCTGTGTTTTAGAGTTTTTTTTACTCCTGCCTTGGCACCCCACTCCTGGTATGAAATGCTGTTGGTAATCAGGGTTTTCACTTGAAAGCAACGAAATCCAGCTTGGGCCCATTTAAGCAGCAGAGGAATTATGAAGAATGTTGAGCCTTTCCAAGACTATCCAGAAGGACTGGGAAGCAGGTTCGGAGCTGAGCTGCCTGGAGCACTTCGCACTACAGAGAGGTTCTGTCAGGCATTGGGGGCTCCAGCCTGCTGCCATGACAGCCACCAATGATGTCACTGCCCCTCCCAAGCTAGAGACCCAGTGTTTCTGTGACTACTACTGCAGTCTGAATTAGCTCCTTCTCCCCCTGCCCCATACCTCTTGCTCCTGATTTAAAGTCTGAGAATGGAGACTGACAATTAGTGATGACAGACTCTTTCTCCCAGCAAGACTCTCACAGATAGAAGTATGTTTAGGTGCTGGTGACCTCCCCAAGAGGGAAGGTCAGATGTCCACTCCACTTGTCCCAAGAGATGGGTCTCAAGGAGACTTAACTGGTTGGGCAGGAAGGAGTTAGTGAGAATTAGGGCACAGCCCTTGGAACCACTAGGGGGGCATATACTGGGTTGTTGGAAAAGGCATGACACATTTTTGTAGAGAAACAGAAATATGTCATGGCTTTTCCGATAACCCAACAGTAAGCGTAGGAATGGAAACCAGGGAGAGGCCCACGCCTCTGGCATTGTGGGTAAGTGGCTGGGAAGCCTTGCTCTGAGATGACCCATGCTCTGGGGAAAGACTCTTCCAAGAGATGGGTCACTAGTGACTCCTTCTGGCCCCTCTGCCCTGGCCCCTCTGGAGTTGGAGCTGGAGTGAGCTGCATCTACAGTCTTGCTTTCTCTGGCTGTAGGTCCATCAGTCTCTCCCTGCCCCTCATATCCCTCCCTCTGCTCCTGGCCTGTTTTCCCTCTCCTGCTTCTCAACTCAGGCTTGTGTTCTTGGACTCTCGTTGCATCTCACTATGCACACTTTTCTCTGGTGACTCACCTCCATCCTGGCTCCCCTTCCTGCATGATCTCCCATGCCATCCTTGACCTCGACCCAAGCCCAGCACACCTGTTTCCACTGTCTACTTGGTCTCCCTGTCTACTCCCCAGGCACTGTCCCAGAGCATGGGTCATCTCAGAGCAAGGCTTCCCAGACACTTACCCACAGTGCCAGGGTCTTAGGCCTCTCCCGGGTTTCCATGCCTACGCTTACTCTATGCCCTAGTGGTTCCAAGGGCTGTGCCTTAATGCTCACTGACTCCTCCCTGCCCCAGTTAAGTCTCCTTATCATCTTCAGAGCACCCGGCACTCACCTGTGCAGGTGCCCCACCCAGAGTCCAACACACAGCTTACTTAGCCAAGGTGTGTGACTCCTGCCATTTTGAATCGAGCCATTCTCTGGCCTGAAAATATCCATTTGCTCCATTCCTTGAAGAGTACACACTTGGCCTATGGATGACCTTACTAGAACTGTTGCTCATAATAGAATGTGACCCCAGCAACTCTGTTCCCCAGAGAACAGATCTGAGAGAACGATCTGAGGAAGTTGGCAAAGGCAAGACGTGCAAGGGTGGGGTCCAGGCTCAGCCAGCTCTGCCCTGGCCATTACCGACACGGAGAATTTTAGTTGAGAATTCATTGCAGAAGTCCCTCAATACCTGTGAAATGATGACCCAGAACCGCACTTGGGTCATGCTGTGAGAGGCCACCCCCCACCATCCACCATCAGTCCTGTGTCATTCTGGGGCCAGGCTTCCTACGTAAACACCCTGCTTCTTGTCGCGCGTGCCGTGGCCGGGGCCTGCCCCCCGCGTGCCGTGGCTGTTGTCCTGTCCCCGCGTGCCGTGGCAGGGGTCTGCCCCGTGTGCCGTGGCCGGGGTCTGCCCCCTTGTGCCGTGGCCGGGACTCTGCCCCGCGTGCCGTGGCCGGGACTCTGCCCCGCGTGCCGTGGCCGGGGTCTGCCCCCGCGTGCCGTGGCCGGGACTCTGCCCCCGCGTGCCGTGGCCGGGGCCTGCCCCGCGTGCCGTGGCCGGGGCTCTGCACCCACGTGCCGTGGCCGGGACTCTGCCCCGCGTGCCGTGGCCGGGGTTCTGCCCCGCGTGCCGTGGCCGGGCCCTGCCCCGCGTGCCGTGGCCGGGGCCTGCCCCGCGTGCCGTGGCCGGGTTCTGCCCCCCGTGTGCCGTGGCCGGGGCTCTGCCCCGCGTGCCGTGGCCGTGGCCTGCCCCACGTGCCGTGGCCGGGGCTCTGCCCCCGCGGGCCGTGGCCGGGATCTGCCCCGCGTGCCGCAACCGCTGATGGCCGTCTCTGCTTTCCTGAGCCGCGTTCCTGAAACTGTGTTCCATGGAGATTCACCTACATGTGCGGGGCTGCACGAGACCCACCCTTGGTCCAGCCCTGAGTGCAGTCTACGTTTCCTATTGTTGGGAACTTTATGATCTGATAATTGGAAAAAAAATCATGTTTATCATAAAAAATAATTAGAATAATAATAATGATGATTGGGGGAAACATAGGAAAGATATTGAATGTTGAAGCGGGGAGATTAATGTCTCTGTACTGACTGACATGCATGGCATTCCCTTTTGAAAAAGCAATGTAATACACGGTAAAGTTATATGTAATTCAATGTAATAAAAAAAATAGATAATAAATAAAAAAAATAAATAAATGAATGAATAAATAAAATTAAATAAAATCAATCTTAAAAAAATTATTAAAAAAAAACACTGCATAAGCAATCAGTGTTCTGCTTCCTCTCAAATTCAAGTTGCTTTATTGTTTTATTATGACAATATAAATATTGGGTTGTTGGAAAAGTCATGACACATTTTTGCATAGAAAAACACATCATGACTTTTCCACATCGTGAAAACAAACCAGTAATACTTGCTCATGGTATTGTCTCTCTCTCTCTTTTTTTTAGAGAGATTTTTGCTATAAGGTACGTGCACTTGCCAGAGAGACAGAGAGAACATGAGAAATCACCTCTTGGGGGGATGACCATGCCGCAATCCCTTCTCCTCCATTCTCTTCTTAGGATTTTGGGCATGCACGCACATGTGCCTGGTGTGAGCTTTAAGCCGCCAGGTCTAGAACTTGAACCACAGTCGACTAGGTGGTCGTCCATCGCCGAAACCATTACTCTGCCTGCTGGTTCTCTCATTGTATTTTCTCAATATGGAAAAGTATAAGGGAAAAGTTGAAAATCACCTGAAATCCTACCATTTTGAACACTTTGCTATTTAAGTCATGATTACACATCCATTTGTCCTTCAGTGTCTTCAGGATGTTGGTTTCAGGACCCCTCATGGATACAAAACTACAGAGGCCAAGTCCCTTATATAAATGGCATAGTACCTGCATGCAATTTATGCATGTCCCCTCTAGATTACAAATCTAGAAAACTATGTAAATCCTCTCTAGATCACTTTCAATAGCTAATAACATGTAAATGCGACGTAAGTGATTGTTACACTGTATTTGTATTATTTTTATTGCTGTACTGCTATGTTTTATTGTTGTTGTTTTTTAAATATTTTCAGTCTGTGGTTGGTTGAATTTGCAGAGGGGGAATCTACAGATCTGAAGGGCCAAATGGGTATCTTCGTGTAGATTTGAGTAATAAAAGAAATCCTTGCTAACAATTGGATCTCACTGAGCCCCAGGCGCTATCCTTAGCCCCTGACATCCTCTCAGCCTTCACCTGCCCCTGTGAGGTACACCAGTCTCCTCCCACCACACCTCCTCTAGTCTCTCTAATGCCTGGCTCCTGCTGGTGTGGTGGTGGAGCAGGGCTCGGACAGCAGTGGTGTGGCCACAGGGTGTGGGCACCCGCTCCACTAGCCTGGTCACGTCACACATGCTGTTTTTATTATGGATTTTTTTCCCAAGATTCATTCTCATTTGATTATTCGCCATCCCACCTCCACACTCCAAGTAATCAATATTAAAAATCAGATGTGCTTTCTTCCATCCCGTTCTTCACACAATTACATAAAATCAACAGGTGTACATGATTAGTTTGTCTTTTATGTTTAAGAGGACCAGCAGGTGGCATAATGGTTATGCTGCCAGACTCCCACATAGTTGACCACAGTTCTAATCCTGGACCAGGCCACTTAAAACTCATGCCGGACGTGCACCTATGTGTGTGTGTGTGTGTGTGTGTGTGTGTGTGTGTGTATGCCCACGATCCCGAGAGGAGAATGGAGGAGAAGAGATTGCAGTGTGGCCATCCCCCTTTGCGGGGGGTGGGAGGTGGGCATGATTTCTCGCTTTCTCTCTCTCTGTCTCTGACTCTTCAGTGAGCTCATGTGCCCTATAGCAAAAATCTCTCTGAAAAAAAAGTTTTTTTTAAGGTTTTTGCCATGGAGCATATACACTTGCCAGAGAGACAGAGAGAGAGGGAGAGATAGTGGCAGGGAAAGTGAGAAATCACCCTGCAGGGGGGATGGCCATGCTCATTTCCTTCTCCATTCTCCTCTCAGGATTTTGGGTACCCTTGCATACGCACCCAGTGTGATTTTCAAGCCTCCAGATCTGGAACTCCAACTGCAGTTGGCCATGGACAAGTCTAATACCTCGCCCACTGCAGTACCTGCTGGCCCCTAGTTTGTCACTGAAAATAATGATAATAATAATAATAATAATATGATCTTTTCCTGCACCTTACTTTTCTCACCTTAAAAATACATCATTAGCCAGAAAGTACCTGAAAAGGTGCTCAGCATCACTACATGGTAGGGAAATGCAAACCAAAGCCACAATAGGATTCTACCTCCTACCTATTTGGGTGGTTACTATGTTGAAAAAAAAATAAATAAATAAAAAAACAGAAACAAGTTCGGCAAGAATGAAGAAATTGGAACCCCTTTACACTATTGATTGAAATGTAAAATGGTGGGGCCAGCAGGTGGTGTGGTGGTTAAGGTACTGGACTTCCATTTGGCCAACCGGGGTTTAAATCCTGGACCCGGTGGCTTGAAAATCACACCAGGGGCATGTATGCGAGTGCCCAAAATCCTGAGAGGAGAGTGGAGGAGTGGGGATTGTGAGGTGGCCATCCCCCAGGGGGATGATTTCTCACTTTCTTTCTCTCTCTGCCCCTCTCTAACAAATGCACATGCCCAATGGCAGGGGAAAAAATTTTAAAAAAAACTAAGAAATGTAAAAAGGTGCAGCCATTATGGAAAACGGTATGGTGGTTTCTCGAAAAACTTAAACATAAAATGACCACGTGAGCCAGCAATTCCACTTCTAGGTATATACCCCCAAAGAATTTAAAGCAGAGACTCAAACAGATACTTACACACTTGTGTTCACGACAGCATTATTCCCAATAACCAGAAAGTGGAAATAACCTGCGTGACCATTGACAGATGGATGAATAAGCACAACGTGGTCTAGACACACAGTGGCGTACTATCCAGTCTCAGAAAGGAAGGGGGTCCTGACACTAGGACATGGATGTGCCTTGAGGACATTATGCTGCATGAAATGAGCCAGTCACAAAATGACAAATACCGGCAAGGCTGTGTCACAGGTTGATTGGCAACTGGTCACACCCACGGTGGTCTCTTCGGATTACAATGGAGCTGAACAAGGTCTCTTACCTTGTCATACTGTGGCACAACACATTACTCACATGTTCAGAGTGATGCCAATATATCAAGAAATAGACCCACGTATTTCTTGTACGGCACGTATAATTCTGTACAGGACATAATACGTGATCATGGTGACAAACGACTGCTTCCAGTTAATTTATTTCCTATGCTATACTATACTTTTTTGAGAGAGAGAGATTTTTGCTATAAGGCACATGTGCTCACCAGAGAGACGGAAAGCAAGAAATCATCCCCCAGAAGGGACGGCCAGGCCACAGTCCCTTCTCCTCCGTCCTCCTCTCGGGACCTGGGGCACCCATGCTCACGCGCTCGGTGTGAGTTTTAAGCCACCCGGTCCGGGAGCAAACCGCGGTCAGCTATGTGGGAGTCCAGCAGCGTAATCGTTAAGCCATCTGCTGGCTCTGCTGTACTCTATTTTCTATTGTTACTTTAGAGCACACTCCTACTTCCAAGATAGAGCTTATTGTAAAACAATATGATGTCTTACAATGGCAGCAGCCTCGCACGTTTTGTTTCCTGGGTCTCTTGATTGCATCATTTTCTCCAACTTGATTTAATCTCCTGTTGCTTAGCTCATCATGGCCCTTTCAGCGGGCCGAGACATGGAGGTGGAAGACAGGGATACAGATGGTTCTGACCCTGCAGCAGCCTCGGCGAAGGTTCGCGTTTGTGTCTTGATTTTTAACAAAAAAGGTTTAAAAAATAAAACAAAAAAGCAATTGAAGCTATAAGGGAAATATAAAAACAGAAAGCAGACATAATGAAAGAAAATACTTTTATGCTGTTTTACGACATGTTTGTGTTTTAAGCTGTTATTGCAAGAGTCAAAAAGTTAAAAATAACTTACTATGTTTATAAAGTAAAAATGGTATGAAAAACTAAGATGAATTTATTATTGGAGGAAGTCAATGCTTTTAATAAATTCAGAGTGGCCTAAGTGTGCAGTGTTTATAAAGCCCACAGTGATGTGCAGGAGCCCCTAGGCCTCCACATTCACCCACCACTCACTCTCTACAGCACCCAAACAACCCCCGGTCCCGCAAGTGCTATTCATGGCACGTGCCCGATAGGGTACCCTTTTCTTTTAAGATTATTGAATTTTATTTATCATAATCGTCATCATTAATTTGCTATAGAGCAGGTGCACTCGCCAGAGAGAGAAAGAGAGAGAGAAAGTGAGGTCTGGGACTTGAACTGTGTGTGGTCAGCCATGTGGGAGTTTAGTGCCTTCACCACCACACCCCTGACGGCCTCAAGGTGTACCATTTTTATCCTTATTTTCTAGACTTTTGCTATAGGGTGTGTATGCTCACCTGAGAGAAAGACAGAGAGGGGAAAGAGAAAGCTCTCCCTAGGGGGCATGGCCACACCACAATCCCTTCTCCCTTTATTAGCCTCAGGATTTGGGGCTCACACACACACATACGCACACACGTACGCATACGCGTTCGGCATGATTTTCAAGCTGCTGGGTCCAGGACTCTAACCGTGGAGTCAGCCATGTGGGATCCAGTGCCTTAACCACCATGCCACCTGCTGGCCCCACCATTTCTACCCCTTACACTGTGTTTTCACCTCACCTTTCCCATGTTTCGATATGCTTAAACAAACACTTGGCATTCTGTTACAATTGCCTGCAGCACTCAGGACAGTAATGTACAAGTTCTTGGTGTGGGAGAGTAGGCTGGGCCACACGGCGAGGGCGTGTGGTGCGCTCGGGCTCAGCTTGGTATCTGTGACGGTTGCACAGCGAAGCCGCCTGATGAAGCGTTTCTCAGAACACGTCCCCGCTGGGAAGTAGCACAAGGCTGTACTGCCTGACTCTCCTTTGCGAGGTTCCCAGAGGAAGAGAAGGGTGAGTGCCAGGGACAGGCAGGGGGGGACGTGGGGAGGTGTGCCTGATGGGGGCAGAGTTGCAGGCTGGGAATTTGGAAAAGTCCTGGAGAGCGACGGTCGACACGTGGGAATGTACTTAACACTACTGACCTGAGCAGCTCGAAACCGTGAAGACATTCGTTACACGCTACGTGTGTTTTTCTTTTTCTTTTTCTTCTTTTTTTCTTTTTTGAGAGTTTTTTTTTTGGCTATAGGGCACATGCGCTCGCCAGGAAGACAGAGAGAGACAGAGAGACAGAAAGCAAGAAATCACCCCCCGGGGGGATGGCCACGCCGCAATCCCTTCTCCTCCATTCTCCTCTCAGGATCTTGGGCACGCACGCACATGCGCCCAGCGTGAGTTTAAGCCACCGGGACCAGGACTTGAACTGTGGTCGACTACGTGGAAGTTCAGCCACATAGCCATTAGGCTAACTGCTGGTTCCTGTATTTTTCTTTTTAATTTGACAAAGGGCACGTGTGCTCACTAGAGAGGAACAGAGAGAGGGAAAGTGAGAAAGCACCCCCATGGGGCACGGTTGCCTGGCAACAACTTCTTCTCCTTCCTCTCTCCTTCCCTTTGGGATCTTAGGCACGCACACACATGCACCTGACGTGCTTTTCAAGCTGCTGATCTGGGACTCAAACCACGTGGTCAGCTATATGGAATCTAGCCACCTAATTCCCACGCCATGGGCTGGCCCTGTGTTATGTGCCTTTTACTACATTATTGTGCATTTAAAAAAGAATTATTTCTTTAATTTTATTTTTCATCTTCATTTTTTAAATTTTATTAATTTTTTTTAATTTGCTATAGGGCACATGTGGCTCACCAGAGAGAGAAGAAGAGAGAGAGGGACAGGGAGAAAGCAAGCTGCCAGTACAGGACTCAAACCATGGTCAGCCATGTGGGAGTCTAGCGCCGTAACGACCCCCCACCTGCTGGCCCCTACTAGGGTTTTTAAAAATACCTGTATCGGGGAAGGAATGTGAAAAGAGCTTCTGGGATATGCTAACATGCAATTTCTTGACCTGAGTGGTGGTGACAATGACACGTTGTTTATGTACTTTTTCAATAAAAATATTAATAAAAATGCACTGTGAGTGAAGGGGAGGAGTTGCTAGGTGCAAAACACTTGGGAGACACATCAATCTGATTGTCACGCCCAGAACTTGAGTCCTGTTCCACACAAACAAGATGAAATGTGAGGTGGTCAGGAAAACCTGAACAGGAAATCTAAGTATTTGACTGTTGAGAGGATTAAAAAAAATAAAAAATAAATAAAAACTGGATATTAAAATGGCATTGGATTTATGTGGGGTTTTTTTGTGAGATTTACAAGGGGACTTCAAAAAGTTTGTGGAAAAGCAGAATTCAAGTATGAGCTTTGGGTGCAAAATACTTTTGAAATTCATGCAGCGTTTTCATAATGTGTACGCTCCATGAACATTTTGAAGACCCCTACCACTGAATCATTTGTGGAGGAGATTATATGATGTGGGGCATTTGCCTCAGGGTAATGATGGTGTGGTGTAGCAGTGACGAACCTGAACCTACATGGGGGGTCCCAGGTGTCCCTCCTGGGGCCTCCCTGAACACTCAGGACAGGTGTGTGGACATCGTGATTGGCACCCACTGGGGGTCTCTCTCTCGCTCTTTCTCTCTCTTTCTCTCTCTTTCTCTCTCTCATACACATACAGAAGAAATAAGTGAAATAAACACTGAAAAAATAATCCTGCCTTTGGAGAAAGTAGGCGGAGCATACATGAAACCTCACTGGCTGAGAGTTGCTAATGTTAAAAACTGGGTGATGCGTGCACAAGATCTATTCCTTTCTACTTTGTGTACGTTAGAAACTTAGGATGATGCGAACTCTAAAGGCAGCGGTCAAGCCCAAGCGTCGTGGAGCTTCACCCATGTCACGTGAGGGACACCCTCCTCATCCAAAGGAGCTGCTGCATGGCCATGCCGCAGAGCGGGCCTGCCCTCCCTGCTAACATGCTGGGCTTTACCTAGAGTGACACTGCACGCATGGAGCTTGTGCAATCCACGGTGCACCTGCTACAATGGAAGGCACTGCCCAAGTGCCCCCGTGCCCCAGCGAGGGAGGTGGTCAGGCCAGTGTGGCCCGAGCTGTGGGGGCTGTCCCCTTGGAGGCTCTGGCCCAAGCACCACCTTGAGTCACTGGAGGAGACACCCACAGTATAAGGAGCTGCCTGCTAGTGGAGCAATTAAAAATTCCTGCACATGCCCAGTGAGGGATACAGCAATGACACTTCCTCCTGGGTGGGTGAGGAGGGACGCCAGCCCGTCAGCAATTTCCCCAGGCACCAGACTGAGTTCTGAGCCCACATTTCCAGTGCTCTATGTGGGAGATGCTGCCCAGCTGGACCTGCCCACCCTGGGCTGGGGGTTGGGCACCACGAGCCCCAGAACTGACCATGTTTTCTCAGTTGGTCACTGATGTGGGGCCAGCTGGACACCCCAGGATTACCTCCAGTGCGCTCTGGGGTAACTGACCTGTCTCCCAACACATGCATCGTCCCTGTGCTGGGGGAGTATCTCTGTCTCCACCCGTGCCCTTTAACACTGTGGAACCAGGGGGTCCCAGGGCTCTCTGGTTGAGCTGGGAGAGGCACAATAATGAGGCCTGGGAGGGGGCAGCGTGCCTGGTGGGAGGCGCAGAGGAGAGGGAGAAGCAGGCGGCATGGCAGCCCACAGGTGGGAGACCTTGAGCAGTGCCACGATGGGGCCAGCCACAGGGACAGAGCAGGGAGCTGAACTGAAGCCGCGGGAAGAGGATCTCAGAGGTGGCTGGGGTCCAGCAGGCCTGGGTGGGGTGTGTGGCCGTGGAAGGGACAGCAGGACTCAGGGCATTGTCATGGACCAGTGGAAAGTCAGAGCGGAGATGGGGGCATCAACATTAATATGCTCTTAGAATAAGGAAGCCCAGCAGAGGGGGGACTAATGAGCGTGTCCTTCCAGATGCCAAAGCCTCGGTTATGTTTAAGGCAACCCCACTGAAGCAAAGAACTCTGGGGCCATGGGAAGGTGGCCGTCACTCAGCAGCTGCAGGGAGGGGTGCCTAGACCGTGCTCTCAGGGCACAGCCGTCCGGGGGCTGGGGAGGCCCAGGCCTCCGGGTGCTCAGACGTTGTTCCTAGGCCAGCTCCACTCCCAGGTGCCCAGGGTAGAGGAGCCTGGCCCTATCTGCAGCAGCCTCCTCCTCGGACAGTGTCGGTGACCTCCCCTTGTAGTCACACCCGTGACCCTGAGAACAGCTGCAGGCATCCAAGTGCCTAGGAGGAGTCAGGTTCTGCCCTGAGCACTTGGGTTTTTTTATTTTTTGGGAGAGGTTTTTTCTATAGGGCACTTGCGCTCACCAGAAAGACAGAGAGACAGAAAGCAAGAAATCACCCCCCAGGGGGATGGCCACACTGCAATCCCTTCTCCTCCATTCTCCTCTTGGAATCTTAGGCACACACGCACACGCGCCCAGCATGAGTTTAAGCCACCAGATCCGGAACTCGAACCGCAGTCGACTACATGGGAGTCCAGCAACATAGCCATTATGCTAACTGCTGGTTCCCTGCCCTGAGCGCTTTGAGTGTTGCTGACTCCACATCCTGTTTTCCAGCAGGGATCAGACAGACTGAGTTCACTGTGGCCCCACCTTCTCCCTTGCATGTCCTTGTCTAGATACAAACAAACTTCATGGCCCTGCAGGTGACTCAGAGGTAACACAGACACAGACACCTTTCATAGAGAGCCATTGCTGGGCACAGGGCTCTGGGGTCCGAGTGGCCGTGGACACTCCAGCCCCCTCTCTCCTCATCGGTGCTTGGTTGCTTCATGCACAAAACTCCAGGCCAGTGTGGGAGGGTGCAGACTGGGTTTACCATGACTTCCTGGTTTTGCTCGGCAAATGAGCTTTTAGCAGTTTCTGGGGCTCAAGAGCACCTGGTGGAAGAGCTGAAAGTCCAGCCTGTGTCTCCCAGCCGGGAGTTTGACCTTGACAGAGGAGCCACGGGAGCCAGTGAAGAATGTTGAGCGGAGCAGTTACCTGCCAGAGCATTTACGGCAGGATCTGGGCTGCTGGTGCGCAGAGGGCATGTCAGGACTGGGCAGGGGAGCCACGGTCTGAGCCCTTGTCCTGCAGCAGGGGAGAGACAGAGCGGCTCACGTGGGGGCTGTGGCTGGAGGGAGCCTTGGGCCTGGAGAGCTGTCTGGGGCCCAGCAGGACTCAAGGCTGCTGAGACTGTGGGCGTCCAGAGGGAGGGAGTTAAGTGGGAACAATGTGACAGTGACTTGGGAAGTCACTTTGTTAACAGAGCAGGGAGGAAAGATGATTAGAATGAGTAACTGACAGAGGCGGTGGGTGGTGGGCGAGAGGGCTCCCGCGTGGAAAATTCCCAGCTGCTGATGGCTAGAGAAGGATCCGGGACCTCGAGTGGAAGGCTGTTCTCTGCGGGTCTTTGGGCCAAATTCCACTGGTTCCTGAAGCCATCGACTACCCGCCAAGAGAACACACCCAGGCCAGCGGGGGCCGCCTGGTGCTCACCAGCTAGAGCTCCTCTTCGGATGCCATCACCTGCCAGCAGGTCTGGTCCCCTAGCGCAGCCCTGTCCCTCTCTGTAGGAGGCACACACAGCTCACCCCCTGCATGCACCTGCTGATCTTCTCCGGCACCCATGCCCCCCACAGTCTGGCTCTTTCCTTCTACAGTCCCAGGAGCACTAAGGAGACCCAAGAGGCCTCAGGCAGAGGCAGGGACCGAAGTGAGGGAGGGGCTCTGCCAGCTGAGGGACTGGTCCTCGTTCCCCACCCGATGGGCTCGTTCTTAAAGCCTTATTTAATGTGGTGCAGGAATTGCTCTCGGCAGTGGGGCTAATCCTCAGAATGGCTCCTTCCAGAACCAGATAACCTCAGCCTGGAGCCCCTGAGTCCTGGGCGGGTGCAGGATTGCAGGACTGGCTGGGGTCAGAGCCCGGGCCGAGGCTAGAGAGGCCCAGCCACTGGATTCTCTACTCTGGAAGCTGACCCCGCTTCCCACGCTGGGCTCCCTTGCCATCCTGTCTATTTCTCACTGTCATGAAAGAGGGCAGGATGAAAACAGCTCTGAGTGCACACCCAGGCCCTCTGCTCACCAGCTGTGTGGCCTTGGGTCTGTTATTTGACCTCCCTGTGCCCCAGATTTCCCTGAACACCAAGAAGCCTCCTTCCTGGGCTCTGTAGAAGTAAGACGCCGACACCCGGGTCACGCCCCGCACAGACCATGCTGCAGGCTGGCGAGCAGCAAACGTTGGCTCTCATTGTTTATGGTTCCGAAGGGTGGAGAAGCTTTGTTTAGTGCATGCTTTGTGCTAGCTCTGGGGTAGCTCTTCCTGCACTGGGGATCACTTAGTTCTTACCGCTGAGCGAACTGGAGCACAGAAGGCCAGTGACGTGATGGTTGAGGCTGCTGGGTTCCATGTGACCAACTGCATGGTTCAAGTCCTGGACCCAATGGCTTGGAAGACCCACTGGGCACATGTGCCTATATGCTCAAAGTCCCAAGAGGAGAACGGAGGGGTGGGGATTGTGGTGTGGCCACCCCTCATGGAGTGACTTCTCACTTTCTCTCCCTCTCTGTCTCCCTACGATGAGTGCATACACCCTATAGCAGCAAAAATAAAACAAAACAAAACAGGCCTGTCAGTGCCAAGCTTTGAACCAGGGAACCTGCTGCCCTGCAGCACTGGGCTCATTCTATGAGTCCTATGGGGAGGTGGGCATGTACTCATGCTGCACACACACATACATACACACATCTGGCCACACACAGGGCAAGTGCCATTACAGAGGTGACCATGGAATGCTGAGGGGCAGGAGGGTCCTTAGCTGGATTCTGAAATTTGAGCAAATGCTTCTATGGGCAGAAGGCAGGAGAGGGTAATCCTGGGAGAGGGCACAGACTGTGCAAAGGCCCAGTGGTAGGGAAGTCCAAGTGTGGGCATAGCTGAAGCAGGAACCTGGAAAGGCAGACTGGGGTCTGGTAGGGGAGATGCTTGGCCATCAGATTCAGGGCCAGATGAGCAGTCCAGAGAGCCATGACAGGATCCGGAGGTGCTGGACTCTGCCTTCACCAGGACCGTGCTGCAGAATGGGCTGGGGCCTTCAGGCCAGAATACTGCCAGCTGGCCGGGCCTCTCAGGGGGCTGGGGCAGTGCTGGGACCTGTTTCATGCCACCCTCTCCCACTGTACAGGCACCCGGTTCATACCCTTACGTGCCAAGGTGTCTTGTTGCAAGTGCCAGGGTCTTTCCTCAGCCGCTCTCTTGGCACGTGAAGGCAGGATTGAAGAGCTGGCATCCTCAGCTCCAGAGCCCACAGTGGTCCCCTGCTCACTACACTACACACTGTGGAAGTCTCTTCCCGTTCCGGGTCTTGCTCTTCAGCTCCCCTGCCCTTCCCAGGTCACGCCCTGCCTGTGTTCTGAGATTGGAAACAAAGCAGACAGTTCCACAGAGGATTCGATACGAGCTTACTCTCAGAGGGTAACTCACTAACCCGGTTGGGGATCAGCAGCTGCTGCAAGTTTTATTTCCCCCACCCTGCTCTGTGGGATGGTGCCGCTGGGGCCACCTGCTGCTCCACACTACCACAGCTGCTGGCCAGATGTCACTGGCACCCATACCCTCACTCAGCAAGCTGGAACTTGTAAGGAGCTTGCTGAACAATAGGGACAAACTTGGGAGACTCAGGAGTAAAGCCAGAATGTTTGTAGACTAAAAGATCACAGATGGGTCAGCCTCCCTGCTGCTAAGGGCGATGGCTGGAGCTTTTATGTCAGTTAGAGGGTCTGAACGATGCCCTACATAGGAATTTCACCCAGGGGAGAGTCCTGCTCAGGGCTAGCAATGAATGCCTTCAGAGTGCAGCAGAAGAGCAGCCGGGCGTAAGGTCAGTGCGGGTGTCGTTCACACAGGCACTCCCACACCCAAACCGTCCTCGGTGTGGTTCACGCACACATTCATACACCCCGCGAGCTGCTGGCTCTGCAGCTCTGCTTCTGGGAGCCCAGCCTGAGAGCACCTCCTAGCAGAAGCCGGGGGCCTGGAGAACCAGGGAGGCCTGGAGAACCAGGGAGGCCCGGAGAGCCAGGGAGGCCCTTGGGAGACAAGGGGGCTATGTCTCCAGTGGGTGGACTGTGGTTTAGGCCTGCCTTCCTTGGGTAGAGGTTTATGTGAGCTCATTGAGATCCGAGTGGTCTCCCTGCCTCTCCCTCCAGCTGGCAAAGACAGCTTCCGTTTGCCTGTTCCTCCGGGCTCCCATGTGCCCCGGCCAGCTCAAGGACAGTCCTCCCCTGCTCACTGGCCTGTTCTTTGATCTCCTTGAGGGTAAGGCCAGCTCAAACTCCTCTAGATGACCCAGCCTAGGGCATAGCAAGGGTTTTCTGGGTCCTGGGAACAGGAGATGGCACCTCCCTTTCCAAGGTCACACATGCTCAAGCTGGCAAGAGAGACCTGCAGGCAGGGCTTGCTGCCCTTGGACACACACTGCCCTTTCGTCCTGGCTGGCAGGCCTGCACGTGGATGTGGGACGGGGCGGGTCTGCTGGCTCCTAGTGCCTTTGCTAAGAGGATTAAGAAGGATAGGCCGCCCTCTCCCTGGAGGGAGGCTGGGATGCCTGAGGGGCAGGGGAGCAGGAGGATGAGATGCCTGGTTGACCAGGGCTGAGCAGAAAACCAATTAATCATGGTCTCTTCTGAGGCTCCATCCGTGGCATTAAGAAGACAAAGGGCGACAGCAGCAGGTTGTACCAGTCAGAGGAAGAATGGCCACCGTTGTGCAGCCAGGGAAATGGGGCAATGCTCTTACCGGGCGGTCCTCCATGTCCCATCCCAGGCTTCCGGAGTAACCTTGTGAATCCTCACCTGCACCCACTCTGTCCACACCTGGCACTTCGCTCCCCTGATCGCAGGCGATCTCCGGCCACATCTGTGCCAGCCTCTCCAGCTTCACGCTGTGCCCTCCCAGCTGGCTCACTCACACGCCTCCTGGCTCACCTGGGCTACCCCGGGCCAGTGCAGATGGCTCAGGTAGCTGCTGCCTGCTCACTCATAGATAGTGCATGGGCAAGGACAGCGGCTGTGCCCGACTGATCTCTGCACAGCTGCTCCATGGAGCCCTGCAGGGCCTGGCACCATGCTGCCAGCAACAGCCACTGCTGGGTCAGCTGAGGGGCAGCGAGGGGCCGTGTCTTCATGAACATCACACGGTTTTATAGGAAGCATGATGGCGCAGCCCGCGCTAGCTCAAAGTGGCATGTGCTGCGTGCAAGGACGTGTGCCATGTGTGTAAGTGCTATTGGTATGTGTGTGCACACATATTTGTGTTACACAGTTGTGTGTGATGCACACGTTCTGTGTGTAAGTGCTATTGGTACATGTGCACATGTTAGTATACATGCATATGCTGTGTGTACGTGTTCTTGTCCTGTGTGTAAATGTTGTTGGTACATCCATGTGCACACATGTTGGTACGCATGCTGCGAGTGTGCATACATGTACTGTGTGTGCGTGCATGTCCCTGTGAGTGTGCGTTCACAACACACACGTGTACAGGTTCCTTAGCTGTGCAGGTTGAGACAGTCAGAACTCTGCCCCCAGATTTCTCCACCCGGCAGGGGACTGAGTGGCCCAGACCCCCTTTGAGACTGTACCACTGAGAGGCTCTGGGAGCCCAGAGGCTAAGCAGCTGTGTGACCCTGGCCATGGCCTCGCTCTGTGAAGTGAGGGCCAGGGTTGCATTAGCACAGAGTCCTCAAGCTGTGGTCTTCTGAGCACCTGCTTACAATGTTGCACCTCTGGCTAAAATGCAGGTTCTCAGGCCTGCCCTGGGTCTCCTGGGTCAGAGTTTATGAGAGCAGAGTCCTAGAACTGGCACCTTAGCAAGTGCCCTCATGTGAATCTGAGCCTCCTGAGGTCTACCCTGTGATTCGGGGCATTCTTGCAGCATCCCTAGTGACCATTGGGTGGAGGTGACACATTGTGTCCAGAGCCCCAGAGCCACCCTGACTCCCACTGTCCTGTGCTTTGACTGGTTGGTCCTGTGATGTCCTCAGTCACGGCCCCACAACACAAGGCTGGACTCTGCCTCTGATACATACAGGGACACTGAGGCCGAGAGGCACAGAGGCTGGCCTGGAAAAGGCCCAGGTCCGCACTCCACGTGCAGCCCTTACAAAGGTCTGGGAGGCAGCTTTCCATGCCACATAGGGAGAGCTTTCAGATAGCTGAAGCCTCTGAATGGAGCCTGCGTGGGAGTGAGCTCTGTGTCACTGGAGGTATTCTAGAAGAACAGCCACCTATCTCAGCTGAAATACAAAGACATTCAGCACTGGGTGGAAAAGCCCTTCCGAAGCCAGCTTCCTGGAGCCCCAAATGAATGGCTGGCAGTTTAAATTTTGAACTTAGGCACTCTTTGAAAAGTGGGATGGACTGGGACCTTGGAGTGCCAGGCTGCCTCGGGCCCACTTCCGTGATGGAAGCTGCACAGAATACCGTTGGCATATCCTGAACACACCGCATCCCGTTCAAGGAGTTCGAGGTGAGACCCGAGAGTCTGTGTTTCTAGCACATTCCAGGGAATGCTGGGAGTAGGAAGCAGGGCCTTGGGCAGTGGGTCCCAGGACCATGTCAGTAGCAATGACACTCTCATTTGCAGTGACAAGCCTGAGGCCCAGGGAGCACTGGGGGCAGAGCTGCACCCTGGAGCCCTGGCTCTCGCTGAGCCCCTGCTCTTCCCTGAGTTTGCTGAGCTGCCCCTGGGGTCTCCGGGGTGCCCCTCTGCAATAGCGCTCTGTCCTCATACAAAGGACCGGAGCCAGGGTTGCTGCAAGACCAGCAGGTCTGTGCTCTGACATCCAGGCACAGCTGTTCAGAACAACATTATGGGGTCAACAGGGCAGCCTCCCACATAGCAGAAAGCCTTGTCCAGGGCTGAGCCTGAGCCAGCTCCCTGCGCAGTCCTCCACTCGGCACACCTTCCTGCTGGCACAGTGCCCAGTGACTCAGCTTGCTACGGTCTTTTGAGAGCTGAAGAATGGGGAACAGAGTTGTGCAGAGGTGCCGGCTGGCCTGTGGGCCTGGGCTTTCCAGGCTATAGGGTCCCCAAATCTGCAGGCAATGAAACATAGGTCCAGCAGCTGAGCCAGGCTCCAGGAAACCTTGGCTACCCTGTTCTGGGTCCTCACTGCCTAGGGACTGGGCCAGCCAGTCCTGAACCACCACATTTAACCATGTTAGGACCTCCTGCCTCATTGTGGAGCATTTCCTTGAGAGCTATCAGACCCCAGAGCACAGAAGTCAGGGCAGTAGCACCGCACCCTGGTACCCAGGTCACACAGGATGAAGCCGGCCCCACCCAGCCTTCCTAGGTCCCTCAGGAGTAAGTATATCATGTGAAAGCCCATTTGATGTGAAGGCTGTCCTTGTCACACACACATACGTGAGGTTTGTGACCTAGACTTAGGGGAGGAAGACAGGAAGAATGAGGCCAAGAGGAGATTTTAAGGAATCCCCTTGGATCCCTCCCTGAGAACATACAAACTGGGAGAAGGGACCACATTCCTAGGAAGGTGAGGGATTGGGAGCTTGGGGAGGGTATTCTGTGCTGAATAATATATCTGCCTGGAAATTCGTCTTATCTGGAAATAGTCTTTGTAGATGTAGTCAGTAAACCCAGATGAGGTCAGACTGGATTCAGAGGGGCCCAAACGCAGTACACTTAGCATCCTAATACAAAGAGAAAAAAAACCACAGGGAGACACACATGCCAAGCCATGTCAGCTCAGCTGCAGAGGCTAGTGTGAGGCAGCCATAGGCCAAGAAATCCCAAGGCTGTCTGAAAACCACCCAAAGCTGGGATCAATAAAAAAAGATCATTCCTTGGAAGAATTAGTATAATTAGACTGTCAATTCTACCCAAATTAATCTACATATTGAATGCAATCCCAATCAAATTATCAGAGACATTCTTCACAGATTAGGAAAAACAATCATAGAATTTGGAATCATAAAAAACCTCATATTGCCAAAGCAAGGCACACAAAAAGAGAGGAGTAGGAGGCATCTCACTCCCTGACCCCATAATATATTACAAAGCTGTGATCATCAAAACAGCATGATACTGGCACAAAAACAAGCATGTATTCCAATGGAACAGAATAGAGACTCCCAAAATAAACCCCAAAACATAGAGCCAACTGATTTTTGACAAAAGGCATCAGACAATCCAGTGGGGAAAAGAAAATCTCTTTTGCAAATGGTGCTGGAAAAGCTGGGTATTCAACTGGGTATTCACCTGCAGAAAGATGAATCTGGACCCCTATCTCTTACCACTAACAAAAGTCAACTCAAAATGGATCCCAGATCTACTCCTAAGGCCTCAAACTCTAAAACTACAGGTGGAAAACACTGGGGAAACTCTTTGAGACATCAAAGTAGGTAAAGACTTCTTAAGTATGACCCCAAAGCACAGACAATAATCCCCAAAATAGACAAGTCCGATTACATCAGGCTAAAGAGCTTCTTCACAGCAAAAGAAACAATAATTAGAGTGAATTGACAAGTCTCAGGATGGGAGAATATATTTGCAAGCTATGCCTCAGATAAGGGACTGTAACCAGAATATACAGGGAACTCAAGCAGCTTACCCCCTCCCAACCAACCCAATTAAAAGATGGGCAAATGAGCTGAACAGGCAACTCTAAGGAAGACATGAAAACAGCCAAAAAGCATATGAAAAAAAATGCTCAACATCACTTATCGTAGGGAGATGCAAATCAAAACCCCAATGAGATACCACCTAACTCCAGTCAGAATGTGACTAAGACTAAAAAATTAAAGAATGATAAGTACTGGCAAGGTTGTGGAGAAAAGGGAATTCTACACTGTTGGTGGGAATGTAAATTAGTACAGCCTCTGTGGAGAACAACATGGAGATTCCTCAAAGACCTACACATAGAACTATCATAAGATCCAGCAGTTCCACTTCTGGGTTTCTACTCAAAGGATAGGAATGTACTCAGAGAAACACTTGCACATACACATTTATAGTGGCATTATTCACAAATGCTAAGACATGGAACCAAACCAAATATCTACAAGCAGATAAATAGATTTAAAAAGTGTGGCACATATACACTGTGGAATACTACTCAGCCATAGAAAACAATGAGACCCTGGCATTTGCTAGAAAGTAGCTGGATATGGACGATTCATTGTTAAGTAAAGCAAGCCAGACTATGAAGCAGAGGCATTGTCTGTCCCCATTTAATATATACTAAATGTCCTCACTTTCTGATAGTAACTTAAAGTTTGGAAGGAATAAAGACATGGAGAGCAACTGTGGATACTAGAGACAGTGTGGGAGGAGGGTGGGAAATGTGGGAGGGTGAGAGGGAGGAAATCAAGAGGGGGAAAGAAAGAAGCAAAGCATTTAAGGGGCACAAAAATAGAAAATTATCTGCTGATGATAATATGTATGGTAATATGTTTGACTGAACCAATATATAGTGTATTCATGATGGGAAAATTCATTTGATATGCTGTAATGATACAAAGTGAATGAATGTAAAATAATAAAATAAAAAGAAAAGAAAAGATCATTCCTTAGAGTCCTCTGAGGGAGCCTGACCTTTGTGACACCTTGATTTTGGACTTCTGGCCTCCAGAATAGAGAGAATAAAAGTCTGCTGTTCGAAGCAGTGTGTGGTCATTTATTACATGGGATAAATGGGGTAGAACCGTGGGAAACTAATACAAGGGGAACAAAGGGGACATGATTTATCTGAGACATCTCTTTTTTTTTTTTTGGAGAGGTTTTCGCTATAGGGCGCGTGCGCTCGCCAGACAGACAGAGAGACAGAGAGATAGAAAGCGAGAAATCACCCCCCAGGGGGGATGGTCACGCCGCAATCCCTTCTCCTCCATTCTCCTCTTGGGATCTTGGGCACGCACGTACACGCGCCCAGCGTGAGTTGTAAGCCACCGGGTCCGTGACGCGAACCACGGTCGACTACGTGGGAGTCCAGCGACATAGCCATTACGCTAACTGCTGGTTCCCAACATCTCTTTTAGTCCACTTGTTGCTAATAACAGAAATAACTGAGTCTGAGTAATGTATAAAGAATAGAGGTTTATTTAGTTCACGGTTTTGGAGGTCCAAGGTCAAGAGGTCACAACTGGTGAGGGTTGCCCTGTTGATGGGGGCTCTCTGCAGGGTCCCAAGGTGGCATAGAGCATTACTCTATTAGACAGAGATTGTGTGCCTGTGTTATTTCCGTGCCCATGAGCCCCGTGTCAGCTCTGTTCCCTTTCCCTCTCATAAAGCCACCAGGATTCTATCATGAAGGCCCTACCTTGATCAACTCCCTACCTCATCTAATCGTAATCACCTCCCAATGGTCCCACCTTTCAACACCATAGATTAGATTTACAACCTCTTAATACTTTCACTATTCAGCCGAACTCCAGTATTTGGACATTTGGGGGACACATTCAAACTATAGCAAAATCCATGGAGACCCTTTGCACAATATCAAACCAAATCCTTCAAAATTTTATTGGCATTTTCCAAGACCCACTGACCTACCAGGGAGGGTGGAGAAATGTGCTCTCTACCGTCAGAGTCAGACAAGGCCACAAACTACTCCCCAGAGGAAGAACCTGGGGAACGGCTGTGCCTGTGGGACAGAGGTGGGCCTGGATCCTGGACTGATCTCTCCTGACCCCAGGAGGGAGACAGAAGGCTTGACCTCTCCAGACCTCAGGTTCCTCATCTATCAAATGGGGCCATGACATCATATCATAAGGGATGATAAAAGAACATTTGTAGAGTGCTAAGAATGAGGCTGGTCCCACAGTCACCACTCTGCTAAATGCCTATCCTTATTTTCACTACTTTCCTCTTTCCAACAAGGAAGTGTTTGTTAAGCACTTGACCCAGTGCCTGGCTTGGAGTCAACACACAGCAAAGGGTGGCAGTCATGATTGTCACTGGTGTGGTAACAGGATATTTAATGCAAATCCTCTTGCCATTTCAGCCAAGAACCCAAAGGCTGAAAAGAACACTGGGTGTCATATCTGGTCCACCCCTAAGCAGGGGCGGACCCCCTGTGCAAATATTCTAACAGGCACGGCCTGAGGCTGGTTCTGTAGCCTTAGCCCTCACCCATGGTCTGGTTTCCTGTTGCTAACTGATAAACTGCCTAGGAGTTCATGGGCAAGATAGCCATTCCATTGGAACTTGTTCTGTGGGTCAGGAACTCAGAAGAGGCTTAAGTAGGCATGTCTTCACTTCTGGTGGCCTTGGCTGAGGTCACTCAATGGCACTCAGCTGGTGGTGGCCTGGTTTGGAGGGTTCAAGTTGGTGGCATGCAAATCCAGCATGTGGCCGGGATACCTGGGTTCTGCTGGGGCTGTTGGTCAGAGCACCTAACATGACGGACTTCTGCTGGCAGGTCAAGGATGCACACACTCATTAATTTGCTCATTCATTCATTCATTCATTCAATAGGTATTTCATGTACACTCAGCCTGGGTCAGGCCTTTGTAGGGGCTGGAGATACATCAGTAACCAAAAATTCCTGTCCATGTGGTGGGGTGAAGTAGATGAATGAATCAGATAGTGACAAGTGCTGGAGAAAAATATCAAGAATGGGAACATAAAATGTCAGAGAGGGGTCTATTAACATTTTAGATTCCACATATTAAAGGTATGGATAACCTGAGCCAGTGGGCTCACCGACCTCAGGGAAAAGCATGCCAGGCAGAGAGAACAGCAAGTGCAGTGGTTCTGAGGCAGGAGGGGGCCTAGTGTCAGACAGAGGAACTACGGGTGGTGAGAGGAGGAGTCCACTGACCACTGGGGTTGACAAGGTCAGAGAAGCCACGGGTCAGACCACATCAGGCTCTGGACACCGTGGGAAGAATTTCATCTGTTCCCAAGTGGATGGGGATGCTGGAGGATGCCGAGCAGAGATGTGACCAAGCTCTTTCTGGAAGTTGTTAAAATAAACTGCCAGGCTTGGGTGGCAGTAGAGACAGTTGGGGTAGGCTACTATGGCCACCAAGGTAAGAACAGTGGCTGTCAGTGGGACCACCGTGGGGGAGGAGGCACAGTCAATTTCTGGATACATTCATTCAGTGGCAAGAGCCAGCAGCTTTACCGATGGCCCAGACCTGAGGTGCAAGGAGGAGACTCCACCATACATTGGCATTCATTTCGTGTTAACGCTGGACTTCACAGGCCTGAGGTCACCAGGGAAAGCAGGGCCCTGGAGGAGAGGAGAGCAGGAGGTGAGAGTGGGAAAGGAGGAGTCAGCAACGAGCCAGAAATCGGTTCCTGTGGGGCTGGGGCAGTGGGCAGGGCATTTCCGGGAAGCCAGGCCAGAGAGGGCTTTTAAGGAGGACCAGAAAGTCATCTGAGGAGTGAGTAGGGTGGGGATGGGGAACCACCTCGGTCTGGGCTTAGCAGGGGAAGGTCAGGGAGACCTTGGCCTGAGCAGGGGCTGGACTGGCGGGTTCTGGAAGATGGAGGCAGGGCTGATGAAGACCCTGCTTTCCAGGAGTGATGCTCTATGGGGAGAAGGGAAATGGGGCAATAGCTGGAGGGGAAGCTAGTGAGGAGGAGGTGGGAAAATAGCCCGAGACTTCAGTCTGGAATGTGATGGTCTGAAAGAGAGGGAGAAAAGGAGGACGCAGGAAGAGAGAACGTTGGGGGCCAGTCCTTGAGTAGGAGGGGCCAGACCAAGTGTGCAGGGGCTTCCTAGGGCCAGAGGCGGACTCTGAGGAAGAGACCACGTGGGGATCCTCTTACAGGGATCCCTCCAAAGGTGGTCACCAGGAAGGGTCAAGCTGAGGGGAAACTACTGGGAGCAGGGTGCAGAGGGGAGCTCAAGGAACCCCACACATGCTGGGAGAGGTCAGCTCTAGATGTCGTGCCAAGGACCTCAGTGTCCAGACAGGGGTTGTCCTGTCCCTGCCCACCTCCCAGGGCTGGGCACAGAGCATCCAAGGCAGTGCCAGCAGGAGAGAAGGGCCACCTCAGTCCTCCCCTTGCACAGCCCAGGGTGCTTCAGGCCCAGGCAAGGGGCAGGAGATGCTCCCGCTAGGGTCGAACTCTGGTTTTCTTATTGGACCAGACTGGAATTATGACCTGACAGGCTCGAGAAGGCTTGGGTTTACCTGAAATTTATTGGGCAAATTCTGAGCCATGCAAGAAGGTTCTTCAGGGTTGGAAAGAGTAGATTCCATGTGCTGTGTATGCATGTGCATGCGTGTGCATGCATCCGTGTGTGTGTGTGCATGTGCATGCATTGAGGTGGGTGGTGTGATGAGGAGGAATCGCAGTGCTCCCCACCTATACCCCACTGGCCCAGCTTTCCCTGTGCATCACCAGAGGAGACAGTTTGGTTCTGAGTAGAGAGAGTGGGAACTGGCTGCTTCTTGGTAAATGGGCATTGGAGGTGAGCCTGAGAAAGCGGCCAGCAGTTCCAGAGACTGTGATGAGGAGGGTGTCTCAGGGGGTAGGTCAGCAAGAGCCAAGGGCTGAATCAGGGCAGGGGACAGGTGAGGGGTATGTGAGGTGCCGGCCATGGTCTGCTGTGGGCCATGAGGTGTAGGAGGCAGGCAGGCCAGGTCCTGGACTCCTAATGACCACCAGAAGGACTCTCGGACTCTTTCCTAGGGTGACAGGGAGTGTGGAAGGCTGCTGAGCAGGGCGCAGACTGCTTCGGCCTGGCTCTGAGGCTTCAGATATAGGCCCTGCTCCTTTGCCACAGAGCTGCTGGGGCTGGGAGCTTGGTCTCTGCTGAAACGCTGTGGGGCCCGCTCTGCACGAGGACACTCATTCCCATTGCTGTCAGGCGGCTTCCTCACCAGCCTTCGAGTCACTTAAAAATAACTTGTGCAAAATGCGTCACCTGATCTGCTTTGTTGCCGAGGAGCAGCCTTGTGGAGCTGCAACCCAAGCTTCGAGGTGGGTGGAGTCTTCCAACAATGGAGCGCGCAGAATGCATCATCTTGGGTGACAGACCAAGGTGGGTGTTCCCCATCTCCAGTCTCCTTGCTGTGGCCTAATGAATGAGCCTCCTGGGCCAGCTCAAGGGACCCTTCCCTTCGCTCAGCACCAGAGTGGATGGGGTGGCCAGCAGCTGCCCATGTGGGCCTGGGCACCTTCCTGGGGCCAGCGGTACACAGCAGGTACACAGCATCCCCGAGCTTCATATCACTGAGCTTCATCCTGCAGCCCAGGGTAAGGGCTGCCATCTCTGTTCTGCAGATGGTGCTGACATTTGATTCAGAACGGGGGATTCAAGTCAGATTCCAAAGCAGGAAACTTGGCAACAAGTAGGTTAGCTGAGCAGGTGAGTCCACAGGGTGGCCGGCCTGATGTACAGTCATGCACCCTTTAATGGTGGGGATGCTCTTTTTTTTTTTTTTTTGAAAGAGAGAAATTTGCTATAGGTTGCATATGCTCACCAGAGACACACAGAGAGACAGAGAGATCAAAAGGGAAAAATAACCGCTCAGAGCCAATGGCCATGATGTGCTGCAATCCCTTCTCCTACATTCTGCTCTGAGGATTTGGGGCACGCACATACATACCCCAGGCATGAGTTTCAAGCTGCTAGGTCCAGGACTCAAACCTCAACTGACCACGTGGGAGTCCAGTGCCTTTACCACTACACCACTTGCTGGCCCTGGGGATATATTCTGAGAAATGCATAGGTAGGTGATTTTGGCATCGTGAGAACATCCTGGTGTGTCCTTACACAAACCTAGATAGCATAGCTACACTCCTAGGCCGACTGCAATGCCATCAGACCACTGTCATATATGTGGTCAACGGACTGAAATGTCCTTACGCACCACATGGCCGTCCTTCGTTTCATCCACAAAGTAATCAAAGCCAAACAACACAATGCCCAGTGACTCACAGTGCGGCGACAGCAAAGGAAGCCGGAAACTGCAACGTCTGAGGTAAGAATTAGCAAAATGCATTTTAAAGCCTTAACATTTTCTGTTCCTTTTAAGCCAGGAATTCCACTCCTAAGGTTTTCACCCAAGGAAAATAAATTGTGATCAAGCTGGCCTATGAGTGTCACTTGTTCACAGAAGCAGTCTTGATAATGATGATGTGTTGGACAAAACAGAAATGTCCACCAGTCGGGGGTTCATCTACTGCTTCACAGTACTGTGGTTGGCAGAACAATGGCTCCAAAGATGTCTGCTTCCTGATCTGAACGTGACGATGTTACCTTAGGACTGACCCGGGCCTTGGTGGCTAAGGCAGCTGGATCCCACCTGGCTGACCATGAACTTTGTATTCCAGACCTGGCAGCTGGAGAACCATGCTGGGTGTGTGTGTGTGCATGCTCAAAATCCTGAGAAGAGGGAGAGATGGGGAGAGGGGACTGAGACATGACCGTTCCCCATCCAGGGGTGTTTTCTCTCTGTCCCTCTCTTTCTGTCTCTTTCTCTGGTGAGTGTGTGTACCCGCTGACAAAATTTCTAAAAATTAAAAGAAAAGAATGTGTTTTTTTATGGTAGTCCTCCCTTAACTGTGGGGGTTACCTTCCAAGAATCCCAATTAGTTCCTTAAGCCTAAGACAGTACAAAGCCCTATTTATACTGTTTTTTTTTTTTCCTATATATACATAGCTGTGAGAAAGTTTAATTTATAATTCAGGCACAGGAAGACATTAAAAATCATAACTGCTAGTAAAATAAAACAAGTATAACAATATGGCAGCACCACTACCCTCATACTTAGGGGCCACGATAAAGTGAAACGAGTTACTTGAACACGAACATTGCAGTTCCACCATCGTCAATATGACAAGCAAGATGCTACTAAGTGACTAGCAGGCTGGAAGCCTATACAGTGCGGGGACGCTGGACAAAGGCTTGATTCACGTCTCAGGTGTGATGGTGCAAGAGTTCATCGTGCTACTCAGAGTGGTGCACGATTTTAAATTGATGAATTGTTTTTTTCTGTAATTTTCCATTTAATATAAACCAAGGTTGGTCATACTTAAAAGAAACCATGGAGATCTTAACTCTTGAGATGGTAATAAGAAGGGATTTTGCAAATGTGGTTAAATTAAGGCTCTTGATGGAGAGATTACCCTGGATTATCCAGATGAGCTCAATGTAATCACGAGGTCCCTGTGAGAGGGAGACAGGAAGGCTAGAGTCGAGAAGGAGACGTGATGGTGGAAGCAGAGAGGGAGATTTGAAAATCTCCTGCTGCTGGCTTTGAAGACAAAGGAAGGGGCCACATGGCCTCCAGAAGACCCCAACCCTGCCGACACCTCAATCTGAGGTCTTCTGGCCTCCTGAACTGTGAGAGGTGGCACTTGAGCTGTTTGAAGGCACTAAGTCGGTGGCTATTTGTTACAGCAGCAGCAGGAAGCTAGTAGAATACTTAGGTCCTTGAGGTGGATACGGGCCACACAGGTAACAAAGGCTACGCAAGGTTTGGCTTACGCCAAGTGGAAAAGGTAGGCCTAGGCCAATGTGATGACCTCTTTCTGTTAGTTCCTTCAATATCTATGGAGCACAGATCCGTGAGGCCTTGGCCTGCTGTTGGGTCCACAGGAGAGGGACTTGGAGCAGGACCTCATGTGGGCAGAGGCTGGTGAGAGGCAGCCTTCTGGGAAGACAAGGATGCTGAGCCTGTGGGGAGGAGCTGATGGAGCAGTGACTGGGGAGATTGTGGAGCAGGGCAGCAGAGATCCTGCAGACAGCAAGGACCAGGGCCGAGGGCAGCTGAGAGGGCTTCCCAGTGCCCAGAGGAGAGCCCAGGCTGCAGGGAGCAGGGATTTAGGCAGAACCTGAGTGGCCAATGTCCAGATGACCATGACTGAGAGAGGCAGGCTTTGGGGTAGTCTCATTTGTACTTTCACTTGATTGCTTCTTTCCTGTTAGACAGGAACCCCTGAGAGACTAGGTTCTGCCAGGACCCGATTTGCTGTGCCCCTTGCCCAAGGCCAGGCACCCAGAGGGTGGGCAGGGAGTGAAGAGTGGCTGTTTGGCCCGGACTTGGAACAGCTGATGGAGGGGCAGAGAGGCTAGTACCTTTGTTAGACTCCCGGGCTCCCGAGCCCAAGCCTGCCTGCTGAGGACCCAGCCTCATCTTCACCCTCCCTGGAGAGGCTACTTCCCCACCCCCTGCAGGGTGTCTCACCCTGGCAGACCAGCCTTCTCTTTGCTGCGGTCAAGGCCAGAGATGCACCAGGACCCTTTCCAGCCCCCAGCCCTGCACTACACCCCATCAACCAGACTTCTCGCCAGGGTTCTGGCTTCCCGAGCTGCTCTGTGCCGCTGCTTCAGCCTCTGCTGGCCACTGATGACCCCCCAGTCCTGGCTCCAGCACTGGCCTCTGCTGTGTGTGTCCAGCTCCCACCTGCGGCCCTCTTGTCTGACACTCTACAGGCCCACGCCGAAGTCCTCCCCAGAAGTCAGTCCAGATCCTGTCCTGGCTGGTGGCCTCTCTCTCTGTGTCCCAGCCAGGAATGCACCTCACCCTCCCCCGCCTCCCGCTAGGCCCACACCATCCGCCCCCGTATTCCACCAATGTCATTCTTCTCCTCCTTCCCCTTCTTTCGTATTGCCAGAGAGGAGAGAACCAGCATGTTTTTCAGTCTGCCAGGGCAGGATTTGATCTGCAGTCAGCCATGTGGGATCCAGCTTCCCTAACCACTGGGCTATGGGCTGGCCCAAATGGCACTTCTGAAGTTTTTCTTGACTGCCTCCACCCCAGTGCCCGGCACCATGGCCTCGCTCAGGCCTCACAACCCACTGGAACAGCACTGCTTCCTCTGATGCTGCTCTCAGTCCTGCTCCAGCTCACCTTGGACTAGCCTTTGAAATAGACCTGGCCCTGGCCTGGCTGTCCCCACCCCCAGAGCCACGGACTGGCCAGCACCCTTAGCCTTGGGTTCTGGCTCTCCATGCTTTGCCCTTCCTGACCTTTACTCTCACCCCTGCTGTCCTCTGCCTTCAGCTGCGGCTCTTTTCCGCGCTTTCTCAGGCACTGTTCCCTCAACCTGGAGTCCCCTTCCCCGCCTCATCCCACCTCTTTTTTATAACCTGGTAGTGCCTTACTGTAGACAGCCCAGCTCAGGATCTTTCCCTCCAGTCTTCTTTCTTAGGTAGGTCTCCCCTTTCCTTGTGCCCCAGAGCCCAGACTCCCTCCCCTGTAATATCGGTGCTGAGATAACCACTTACAGGTCTGCCTCCAGGGCACCAGGGCAGGGACAGGCTTGATCCATCTCCATTGAAATCCTGCCCTGAATAAGGTCAGGCCCAAGGGATGCAGCCCCCAGCGTGGAAGGGTCTTCCTGGTGGAAAAGCCTGTGTTATGATAAGAATCACGCAGACCAGTGTTACTGAGCCGGCCACAGGCAAAGGTGCTGCCTTGCAACCACCAGTGGGCAGCCACACCCAAGCTCTTTGCTCTCACGGAAATTATCCTACGAGGGAGACAGCCAAGACAAAAGCGAAAACAAAGAGGGAGAATGGAGTGTGTGCTACACGCCGCGAACGAGGAGAGTGAGGGGAGTGTGTGGGGCCGAGGTAGGCAGGGGCCTTTGCACGCCGGCAGAAGGGGAGGAAGGAGCAAGCCTGGAAGAGAACGTCCCAGCAGAGGACGGGGCCGAGGCAGCTGCGAGGCACAGGGAGAGGCCAGGTGCTCGGGGAGGTGGGAGGGTATGTGATAGGGGGTGGGGAGGCCAATCTCACAGGACCTCTCTGCCTACCAAGAGAGTGTCACTGGCCAAAATGGGAGCTGGTGCTGCTTGATGGAGAGAACAAGATACTAGAACTTGGGGCTCCAGCCAGGGAGCAGGCAGGAGCAAGGTCCCTAGTCCACACAGGGGACTCAGCCCAGCTGGGGCAGCAGAGCTGGAGGGACTCTGGCAGGTGGTGTGGGCACGGAGGGTGAGATTTGTCCACAGATCGGATGCGAGTGAGAGAGCCAGAGACTCAGGGCAGACTCGGAAGGTGTCTGCCACACCCAGCCACACCCTACTTGCCACACAGAAGCTGCCCTAAACAGCCCTAGCTTGCTGTCACCCTGTCCCTGGGGCACCCCTGCATGGCCCTGCTGGGCAGCCTGCTTTCATTCAGAGCTGTAGGAACGGGGCTCAGCCTTCATCTCTCAGAGGGGCGTGTCCCTCACCACAGAGGCTTTAACTCCTAGAAAACAGAGCTCATGTGGCCTGAGCAAGTCAGAGGGTAGTCTGGCCATTAGCTGAGCCGAGACCACGAGGGGTCTGTAGTCTGGGGGCCCCAGGGCCTGATGGTCCACAGGCACCAGGTGGAGGCGACTGGGAGGCACTGGGCAGGCACAGGGTCAGAGCTGCACACGTGGGTGATCTTGGTCTCTGGTGGCATTAAAGCCTTGACGCTGAATGCCCTCATGTGGGTGAGGGTAGACAGCCCCAAGGATGGTATGTGCCTCCAACCAGAGGCTGGGGGCATTGAGGTGGGTAGGAAGTTGGGGTAGGGGGAGGTCCTCCGAGCCAAGAGAAGAAAGTGTTCCCAGGGGGAGGATGTCTGAGGACACTGGCAGGCCACGCGTGTCGTGTTTTGAGAATCACCCACTGGATTCAGCACCGCAGGAGCCTGGGTGACACAGAGGAGCCATCAGGTAGGAGGAGATGGCGGAACAAGAAGAGGATCCCGAGGAGACTGACGCCTTCTCACGTCCCTAGGTGTTCAGCCAGGGGACAGGTCTTCTGTACACGATGCCTCTCAGCCTTGGCACCACGCCGTGTCCTGATGATCATCCCGTCAGAACAGCGAGGAGCGAGCTGAGCAGCTGCACAGGGCTCAGCTCACTGGGTGGGTGGCAGCTCCGTCACTGCTGCATGTCAAAGAGCCCCAAGTGTGAACATGTGGGACCGCTGCCCGGGCCAGCCATCTGACGTGGGGCTCTGTGCTCTGGCCCTGCCTATCGTGTTGCGAGTGTAGCCTTGCCCAAGCTGGTGCGAGGTCCAAAGGAGAGCCCAGTGCAGGTCCCTGGCCACCCTGCCACCCCGGCCCACCTGGGAGCCCCGGCACCAGCCCTGCACTCGGTGCAGGGCAGCCCCAAGACTGGCTGAGCTATTTGGTCAGAGTCAGAGCTACAGGGGCAGAGCAGAGAGCAGGGTTTCCCTTTCTAATCCCTTTGGTCTCTTTATGGAAGTCATCCTATTTCCACTACAAACAGGCACCCAGAAGTCCAGCTAAGGTGCATGAAGTCCCCTCCTTGGGCTGTGTAGGGGCTGGGAGCAGGCCATTGCTCCCAGACCCTCCTACCACTGAGCCCTTTGCACCTCCCAGGTGCGCATCCTGCTGGAGATGGCATTTGGAGACAGGGTCTGATCAGAAGCTTTCGGATACAGGAGACGCCCCTTCTCCAGCTCTGAGGAGTCCAGCCCTAGCAGGGTGCATCCAGAGAAGGCCGACCTCTGAGCCTGTTTCCTCACCTGTAATTGGGTGTCACTGTGCCCGTGGATAGAATGACACATGATGGTGTCTGTGACTTGCACATAGTAGGCGCTTAATGGAAAGCGGCTGCTCTCTCCTCCTGAGACGACCTCATCACAGCCCAGGTCTCCCTCTAGGAGAATAAGCCGTATTCTGTTCCGTATTTGATATTTGCTCACCGCCTGGTCTTGGGAAAACTGCTTCACCTCTCTGGGTCTCCATTCCGAGATCTGTTCAGAGCCATTCCAAGTCCCGTCCTTGCGTCCTAACTCTCAGCATGTCATCTGAGACAACGATGCTCAAAAACCCTTGGGAAACCGTCAGAAGAGACGCGCGTGAGAGACGGCGTGTAGGACCAGGCAAGATGGACAGGACTGTCAGGCATTTGCCCGTTATCCTGACTCACCTGGGGAGTCAAGTGTGCGCTAGACTCTTGACACAGGCCAAGCTTGAAGAATGGCACCTGGCTGCTCTTGCCTTGCCCCCACTCAACTCCTTCTGTGGCTCCTGGTTGCCTAAGCCCAAGTGGCATGGCCTGGTGGTCAACACGACCTCGAGCTGGGCCCACTGCCCAGTGAATACCTCTGCCCTTAGCACCTCTCCCTGGCCTTGGCGTACTCTGACCCGGGATGGCCTAACTGGGGCACCTCCCTGCCTCTGCCCCACTTGAGGCTGCCTGAGAGACCCAGTCCTCTCTGCGTCAGTCCCAGCGCTCCCACTGCAGGGGGAGCTGGGACGGTCCAGCAGTGATGGCCGACTGCAAACTCACGCTGAGTACTCCCTGCGTGCAGGTCCCCTGTGCGTCGTCCTCGGGCACACTGGGAGGGGGAATAGATGCCGAGAGAGAGAAAGACGCTCGCCTCCATCATTGAGCAGCCTGTGGAAGAGCCAAGGGCAAATCAGGGCTGCTGACCCTGGAGCCTGAGCTCTTGACCCCTTGCTCTCAGCTGGCTTGTCCGTGTGGCCATGCAGTATGCGTACTCCACACTCAGAGCAGCCCTGGCCAGGCTCAGGGTCTGTGTGTGCCTCCCACCTGCTGATGGTGCCTGAGTTGGTGCCTCCAGCCTGGAGGTCGCACTGGAGTGCCGGCTTGCCTATCTGGCTAGCTCCACTTGGTGCTCTAATGGGCATCACTTAAAAGAGCCAAACCTTGGTCCAGAAGGTGGCATGGTAGTTAAGTCCACTGAGGTTCAAATCCCAGACCTGAAGGCTTGGAAATCACACCAGGCACATGTGCATGCGTGTCTAGAATCCTGAGAGGAGAATGGAGGAAAAGGGATGGTCACACCCCCTGGGAGGTGATTTCTCACTTTTCTCTCTCTGTCTCTCTCTAGCTTGTGCACACTCACTATGGCAAAAAAGAAAGAGAGAAAGAGAGAGAGAGAAAGAGAAAGGAAGGAAGAACAAAAGAAAGAACAAAAGAGAAAGAAAAAAGCAAGAGAGGAAGGAAGGAGGAAAGAAAGAAAGAGAAAGAAGAAAGGAAAGAGAAAGAGGAAGAAAGAGAAAAAGAAGAAAGAAAGGAAGAAAAGAAAAAAGAGAAAAAAGAAAGCAAGAGAGGAAGGAAAAGAGAAAGAAACAAGGAAAGAAAGAAAAAAAGAAAGAAGAAAGAAAGGAAGAAAGGAAAGAGAAAAAAAGAAAGAAGAAAGAAAGTGAGAGAGGAAGAAAGAAAGAAGAAAAGAAAGGAAAGAAAGAAAATAAAGAGAAAGAAAAAAGTAGGAAAGAGAAAGAAAGAAGAAAGAGAAAAAAAAAGAAAGGAAGAAAAAGAAAGAGCCAAATGTTTTAATTCTTGACTCAAAACCTACTCCTTACACTCTTCCCTACCTCGGGGGGCGCAGAGACTCGCATTCCCCTTCCCTCCTTCCGAACTGTGGGTAAACCCGTGTCTTCTTCAGTACAGTACCAGAGCCCGGCCCGTCCAAGCTGTCGCCCTTGGGCACCATGGCAGCCATCTCCTTGGTCTCAGGTCTTCTCTGCACTGCACGGTGATCCCCTGAAACAGAAGGCAGAGCGTGCCTGCCCTCTGCTCGGACCTTCCAGTAGCTCCCATCTCGACTCCAGTCAAGTCCAAAGTCCCCACGACGGCTTCAGAGCCCGGGGCTCTGACCTGCTCCTTCCTCGCATCCCCTCTTTCATTCCTCCCCGCTATTCCTTGACTGTCCCAGGATGCGTCTGCCTCAGGGCCTTCTCACGTGCTATCCCCACTGTCTGGAGCTCTCTCAGAGGTCACCATGGCTCATGCCATCACTTCCTTCAGTTTTCAACTTCAGTGACCTGGTCCAGGGAAGGGGCCTTCCCTGACCTACACGTGGATAAGCACTGCCTTCACCCTCACACACACGTTCTCATCCTCGCCCTGCAGTTCTTAGTGCCGCCTGACATCCAGACAGGTTTATTGTCCCCCTCTCCCACTGCAGTGCAAGCTCCAGGCGGTGGGAACTGGCACTTTGATTTACTGCTGTCTTCGGGGTGCCTAGAATAGCGAGGCACATAGTATGTGCTCAGTAAACATCTGCGGAAGCAATCTGCCCACCCACCTTCTGTTGAAGCTTCCTGGGGTCTCCTCCAAGCCAGATGTCACAGGGAGGGCCAAGACAAGCGAACTTAGTGACATTGCACTTCGCATTTGCAATTCACATCAAGGGTACATCTCTAGGGTTACAAAAAGATCAGTAAAATTCATTCTCAAGGACCCAGATTAAATTTAAATAGAAAAGCACTATTTATCCAACCCAGGAAAACATTTACATAAATGTGCTTATATAATGCATTAAAACACCACGGAAAGCTACGTGTGCAGTCACATTTGAGCTTCTCACGCGGAACACAGCATATGCTAGAGCCACTTAAATCCGCTCTGCACCTCCGTCTCTTAAGGCTCTGAGATTAAACCGACACGCTTTTCTCCTTAAAAAATATGTCCTTTCTTTGTTTTACTCCGGAGTGGCTAGAGGTTTTGCAATTCCAAAATGAAATTAAGCCGTCACAGGGAGTGGTGAGCCCAGATCTTGGTGATAAACATCCTTCTTTTATTTTTCTCCAACTGGTGAAGACTTGTTGGTCTCTGTGGGGGAGATGTCGGGTCCCAGAGGGGTCAATCCGATTAGCCAGTAATCTTTCCGTGCCAGGAGCCGAGTGGGAGGGGGCCGCGCTTGTGCCATCCCAGCTCCGTTTCCAGGGGCAAGGTTTTGTTTCTGCCTGCAGGGCTCGGAGCTTCCCTGAGTACTCCATAGAAGCTTTTGTTCTCTAAATAGCATGTGACTGACAATTTTTTCCTGCAGGTTGAAAAACAGTTAAATGAATGAAACATTCTCAGAAAAATCACATTTGAATCGGGGAGTGGTGATTCAAATGCTGGAAGAGAAAGCATTTGGAATTTTTAAGTGATGGAATATGTATTTTTCTCTTTTGTATTTTTGAGGTGGGTGACAGAAAATCAGTGAATTTTTAAAAATGTGAAACTGTTTAAAAAATATATCATGTATGTGTGACAAATTGCATGGTCCCCAGTTGCATCAGGTTTTATTTGGGGGGAATTTTCCAGAGACGTAAATCTCTTGTCCTCCTACTCATTCATTAGCACCTCCCTGCAGGTGGCGGGAAGCCTTCTGCCCTAGGTCATCCAGTGACCGGCAAGCACTGGGCTGCTGGAATTTTCGTGAGCCACCTGTATATCTATTCCCAAGAAAAATGTGAACACTGCTTGTGTGTGAAGGATCCAGAGGTATAATTGACTCATGCTTCATTTGAGCGGATGACTTGAGGTTAACTAGAAGGAAATTTTAATCTCAGTTACATTAATAGGGGAGGAGTGTCCCGAAGGAGGCGATGGCATTCCGGCATTCTGGGTCGATCGTGCCATTCTCTCTTTGTGTTGTACTGGTTCAGGGTCCCTTCGGGTAATCTGGATCTTGGGAAGTTAGAGTGGATTTCTGACCAGGTTGGAAAGTTGATCTGGGAACCAGCAGTTGGCGTAATGGCTATGTCGCTGGACTCCCATGTAGTTGACTGCAGTTCGAGTCCCAGACCTGGTGGCTTAAACTCACGCCGGGTGCGTGTGTGTGCGTGCCCAAGATCCTGAGAGGAAAATGGAAGAGAAGGGATTGCGGCGTGGCCATCCCCCCTGGGGGGTGATTTCTCGCTTTCTGACTCTCTGTCTCTCTCTGTCTTTCTGGCAAGTGCACTCACCCTATAGAAAAAACCTCTCTGCCCACCCCCTCACTAAGAAAAAGAAAAAAGAGAGTTGATCTGAAGCTAGGACCTTGGAGGAAGGTATGAGGAATCAGGGCTGCAGCACCCAGATAACATTCTGGGACTAATCACTGTCTGCAGATGTCTGAAGGGCTACGGCTGGGCACGAGGAACAGGCGTTACACGGCTGAGGTCAGAGCCAGAACTGCGGGAGGAATGTTCTGTTGTGTAACAAACTATCCCCAAACAACAGTGTATCACTGTCTGTGGTTCTGGGCTTGCCGGGGTTCAGCTGCGAGGTTCTCACCTGGAGTCTCACACACGGCTGCAGGTGGAGGGAGACCAGGGCTGCCACCTTCTGAAGGCTGGCCTGGGAACAGTCCAGGATGGAGAACGTGAGTGGATCCCTGAGAGCACCTGTCCCACAGAAAGTTCTAGCACAGGGAGACCCTCAGTCTGCGGCTCTACTCTTTGTGTTTTATCAAATCATGGTCAGCTTCATCAGAGGGACCTTCTCAGCCCCGGTTTGGACCCAGGGCTTCAGGCCGATGCTGGGAGGACACCTGCACCTTGCCACCTGGAGCCATTGCTGGCCAGCAGGCCAGATGTGTCCAGCCTCCACGTCTCTGCAATGGCCCTGCTGGGCAGGCTTGGAGGCCCGAAGCTGGCAGAACTCTCAGGGCAGCTGATCAGCTTCCTTGGCCAGGGAGTGGGACAATGGGACAGGCTGGGGGCTCTTGGAGGAGAAAATCTCAGTCTTCACAAGTCACATGGGGCCTGCTCTGTGGGCCGGCAGACCCTCCCAATCAAATTCATTCGTAGTCTTGCAGCAAAACAGGAAGAGGCATAGACAGTGGGAGAAACAGAGACAGTAAGTCCTTACGTGTTGGTTCAGGTCAGGTTTTGCCACCAAGCGGATTATTGAAGAGATACAACAAAAAGGAAAGCGTTAGATTGTCAGAGCGCTGGCCTAGGACCTTGACCTGCAATACCCCCGGGCCTCCCAGTGGCCCGACTCACGGGAGTCACCGGTCAAATTCTGAGCTTGCAGTTGGTGCTCACGAAAGTCAAGGGGAGAGAGAACGTGGCTGTGGCTGTGGCTGGCCATAGCTGTGGGTGTCTAGGAGGGAAGGGACACAGGGGCTGCATCTCAGCGTCAGGACCCCCTGCCTCCCCTGCTGGCTTCAGAAAAGCCAGTCGCAGGCGGACAAGTGTGGTGCTTTGAAAACACCTCCAGGAGGAAGCAGGGAGCTGCTATTATTCTATTACCGCCTGTGGGAGTCTTCTTTGTGAAACTGAGTGCTTGGAAAGCATCCTGCTGCCGTTGGCCCTGTGTTCCTCTCTGCTGTGGAGTTCCTCGCCTCCCCCGTTACCAGCTTGCTTATTGTTGAAGCACAAAGCAGTCCCAGGTGTGCCTCTGAGGTGACTGTGAGGGAGGCCCCAGCCTTACCGGCCCCCAGGCTGCTGGCAGTTTGCAGGCGTGGAGTGAGTCTACCCAGGGCTCCCGGGACCCCAGAAACTAGGCCTCAAAGGACACACCCAGGGGCTGTGGTCCACACCGGGGCTCTGCTTTGAGGACGCCCCCATGCCCACTCCCGCTGTGTGGTGTTGGGTGTGCCCTCCTGGCACTGAGCTCTGGAGTCCTCTTCCGTGCAAAGTGGCAAGCAGGAGGTGTGGAGAGTAAGGCTCTGGATCCCACATGGCCGACTGCACATCTCGAGGCCTGGACCGATGACTTGAAAATCATGCTAAGCACTTGTGTGTGCCCCAAACCCTGAGAGGAGACTGGAGAAGGGATTGAGGCACGGCCATCCCTGCTATGGGATGATTTCTTTCTTTTCTTTTTTTTTTTGAAGAGGTTTTTGTTATAGGGCACGTGTGCTCTCCAGAAAGACAGAGAGAGACAGAGAGACAGAAAGCGAGAAATCACCCCCCGGGCGATGGCCACACCACAATCCCTTCTCCTCCATTCTCCTCTCGGGATCTTGGGCACGCACGCATATGAACCTGGCGTGAGTTTAAGCCACCGGGTCCAGGACTCGAACCACAGTCGACTACATGGGAGTCCAGCGACACAGCCATTACACCAACTGCTGGTCCCTACTGTGGCATGATTTCTCATTTTCTTCCTCTTTCTCTCTCTGGCAAGCACACGCACATTATAGCAAAAAAAAAAAAGGTAAGAACAATTTAATAATAAACTGTCCTCCCTAGGGCAGGCCCCAACTCCAGAACTCCAGGAGGGGGCGTCTTCATCACCAACCACATCCCAGTTGACAAATGTCCACCACTCAGCGTGGGGCTGGCAGGGAGCAGAGGGATGCAGAGTCAGACAAAGCATGCTTCATATGTGACCCTTCAGTCCCCGCTCCCTTCAGACCCACTCTGCCACCCCTGCTAGGGTTGTCAGATGAAATAAGAAATGACGAGTTAATTTTTTTAAAATAATAATTTTTAATAGGACCAGCAGATGGCAGAATTGTTATGTTGTTGGACTCCCACACAGTTGATGGCAGTTTGAGTCCCAGACCCAGTGGCTTAAACTCACGGGGTGGGGGGGTACGTGTGTGCCCAAGATCCCGAGAGGAGAATGGAGAAGAAGGAATTGCTCAGTGGCCATCCCCCGGTGGGGTGATTTCTCACTTTCTGTCTCTATGTCTTTCTGGCAAGTACACATACCCTATAGCAAAAATTTTGCTTAAAAGAAAAGAATGATTTTTTTATTCAACTTTATTTACTTATTTCCATTTGACCAGAGAAGGACAAAGAGAGAGAGAAAAAGAGAGAGGGAAAGTGAGAAAGCAAGTCGCCAGGTCCAGGACTTGAACCACGGTTCATGTAGGAGTCCAGTGCCCTTAACCACCATGCCACCTATTGGTCCCCAAATTGTTTATTTAATTTTATTTATTGTTATTATTTTTAATTTTACTACAGGGCACATGCACACACTAGAGAGACACAAAGAGAGGGAAAGTGAGAAGGAAGCCACCAGGTCCAGGACTCAAACCGTGATTGTCCATGTGGGGCCTAGCACCTTTAGCACCGTGCCACCTGCTGGCGCCTGCATTTTAATTTCAGACAAACGAAGGATAATCTTTCAGTATAAGTATTTCCTACTGCTGCATGGGATAAGCTTACACTAAAACGTTCACCCATTAACTACCTGAAATTGAAATCTAGCTGGGCATCCTGTGTTTTTCTCTACTAAATCCGGCCCATCCAGGCAGGCAGCACAGAGGCAGTGTCCTCTCAGGCCCTTGCCCTCTTGCCTGGGCCGAATCAGAGTTCAGAGATAGAGCACAGAGTCTGTGGAGGCGGTCTTAGGGCTGAATCGTAAGGTGGCCATTTTTGCTGAGGGTCTTTGGGCAGGCCACCTGTCCACTCTGGTCTCATCTGTAAAAAAGGGAGATGTTGCAAACCTCACCACGTGTTGTCAGGATGAGCAGTGACAGGGACTGTCCGTGGGACCCCACACATGCACGGCCCATCTGAGGGCCCATCAAGTGACCCAGACCTGCCCCAACCAGTCTCTACTTTCCATGGTCCTCTGAAAACCAGAGAGGATGACTAACCAGCCTGTAGGATCCTTCTTAGGATGAACGAAGTCACATGTATGTAGGTAATTATGAAATTGTAGTGTTGAGTTGTCACTTATAGAAAAAGCGTCAAGATGCCAAGCGCCTCTGAGTCCTGGTCATTTTTTAACTGGCTCATCTCCTGGTGATTCCTTCTCACAGATTCCAGGCAGTCTGATGCCTATGGACCCTGTTAAGAGTTTGAGCCCTCGGGACCAGCAGTTAGCGTAATGGCTATGTCGCTGGACTCCCATGTAGTCGACCGTGGTTCGAGTCCTGGACCCGGTGGTTTAAACTCACACCTGGCGCATGTGTGTGCGTGCCCAAGATCCCGAGAGGAGAATGGAGGAGAAGGGATTGCAGCATGGCCATCCCCCCTGGGGGGTGATTTCTCATTTTCTGCCTCTCTGTCTCTCTCTGTCTTTCTGGCGAGTACACGAAAACCTCTCCAAAAAAAGAAAAAGGAAAAAAAAAAGAGTTTGAGGCCTGGAACAGAAGGGCTTTCCATTCACACAGGGAGATCTCCTGTCCTCCCCACGGGCCCTGCCTCTGATCCCTGGGGTCCCTCTCTAGGGGACCTGCTCTGGGATGGAACACTGCGGGCCATGCAGCTCCCATGCCCCTCCTCTGTTGGGGCTACCTGCTGGCCAGGGATGTGGTCAGAGCCCGGCCTGGGCACGGGGTCACAGGAGTGGATTGACTCAGGGACTGGCTCTGGACATTTCCTGACTGGACAGGATGTTGGACCCCACAGGGACCATCCTCCCCATCCCGGTGGTGAGTGAGGGGCTCAGGGACGCCCACAGGGCTGCCACTGTGAAGGATGCTCAAGCCAAGGCCCAAGGCCATAGGCAAGGCTCTTAGGGAATGCTCCGAGGCTGGCAGGAGTTAGAGGATCCCCCCACCGCCTGCACCCCATCTTCCAGAGTAGACTTACGAGGACGCCCCTGGCTTTTATGCAGGTTGTCTCTCAAATATCTAGAGTATCCTTGGGTCTCAGGACTAGACAGCTAGAGATCCAGGCAGCCCAGGGACAGCCCTAGAAGATGGATTCACTTTGCTCAGTCTATAGCCCACCTCCCTTGCAGGCCCTGCCCCACTTTTGCCTGCTTGCCAGAGCCAGATTTGGTGCTGGATCAAGTCATACCTGACACAGACACCCAGACCAGCAGCTTGACCTCCCTAGACTCTCCATCCCACTGTTGGCTCCAGGACTCTGCTTGTCCTCTTTTCTACCCACCCTACCTCATCTTTGCACTCACTCCCCTTGCCCCTCTCTCTCTGATCCTTACAAATCTCTCATCCCTACTCAGTGCTCTCTCTCTCTCTCTCATGTGCCCTTCTCTCCCCTTTGTAAGTCACAGGGGCCCTGCCTTGGGCTGTGCCCCCAGGTCCTGCATTGTCCCCGAGGCTGTCTCCAGCCCCCAGCCCTATGGGCCAGTGTATACCCTGTACTCCCATTTCTGAGGGTCCTGGCAGTGGTGGGGACAGTGAGCACCCTGCCTCCCCGGCTCGAGGCCTCACGTCCTGCAGCAGCTCCTCACACCACCCTGCACATCACCCTGCAGACCACCCCCCAACAGAGGCAGGCTTCCTGCCCAGCCGCACTCCCCCAGGTGACACTCTCCCAGCCTCAGGCTGTTTCGCAGGGTCACTTCTCCTCCATAGGCCTCTCTGCATTTCCCTTTCTCCCAGAGACCCCTTCACATCCTTTCTCAGCCTCCCAGGGGCAATCCCCAATTCTTCCCTGCAAGAACAACTCCTGCCTTTCGTTTGTCTCCCATGTCCCCCGGTTGGGGGAGCCAGCTCCCTCACAGCCTCCAGGGGCTGGAGGTTTTCCTGAAGCCTAGAGAGTTCTCTCACAGGGGAACTGCTGTCACCCAGGCCCCCAGCTCAGTTGAGCAACTCCGCAGTAAAACCTTCCCCGCTCTCCGGGGAAACAACCGCCTCCCACTGCATTTCCCCAGTGGGTGGAGGAGCCCGAGGGGCCGGAGAGGCCGGGGAGCTGCCGTCCTAGAATTCCCCGGTCCTCAAAACAGAAGTTTAGAATCAGAAAAATAGAAACTCAGAATCGTAGGAACATAAAAACCTAAGAATATTTAAATGAGTACCATAGACTATTTTTTCAAATGTAAATATACATGGATGTAGGGGCTGGCAGGTGGCATGGTGGTTAAGGTGCTGGACTCTCACATGGCTGACCTGGTTCGAGTCCTGGACCTGGTGGCTGCTTTCTCACTTTCTCTCTCTCTCTCTCTGATCAAATTTTTTTAAATAATAATTTAAAAATTAAAATGATTCTGTTTTTATTATTGAGAGATATTTGCTATAGGCATGTGTTAGCCTGATAGAGAGATACAGAGACAGAAAGAAATAAAACATCCCCCCAGGGAAGATGGCCACACCACAATCTCTTCTCCTCCAATCAGATGGGACCCAAGACCAGGGGGTGGATCACTTCTCAGCATGCTACATGATGCTCTCTCCCCGTGTCACATCAGAAAAAATGGAGTCTGTTGAGAGAACCGATTTATTCAATCATTCACGTGCTCATAGATGCTGTTTTCACTGAGCTCCACCTGGGGGTCCTGGGGTCAAGCCAGCATTTCTGTTTAAGAAACCGTTTGGGGTATGCATGCACACATACCAGGCATGAGTTTCAAGCCTCCAGGTCCAGGACTTGACTGGACCAGATCCAGCAGATGGTATAATGGCTACGTCACCGGATTCCCACATGGCCAACCGCAGTGACATAGCCATTACACCATCTGCTGGTCTCTCTTTATATGCATAGATATAGGAGCCATCAGGTCGTGTGGCAGTTAGGGTAGTGAACTCCCACATCATCGACCATGGTTCGAGATTATATGTATATATGTATATATGTATATAGTATATAGATGTAGTCGTTGGGAAAGTCATGACAGGTTTTTTTCTGTTTTTCTATGCAAAAATGCACCATAACTTTTCCAGTGATGTAATATGTATATATATTATATATGTATATATATACATACACACACATACATACACATATACATACACACATATCCATATGTGTGTGTGTGTATGTATGTATACATACATGGGAGTCCAGCGACATAGCCATTACGCTAACTGCTGGTCTAAGACCCTGAGACTCTGGAGAACAGGAGGTGCTGTCCTCTTCTCCAGCCTCCTGTGCCGAGTTCAGGGCACACGGTAGATGTGTCGCAGACGGCGGCCATGACGGGACTGCCCAGAAGCACCCTCCTGTCTTCTCCACGTCCAGGATGGCTACCAACATCCTTGCAGATCCACGAGCTTTACCGCTACCCCTGCGAGCCTTGTTTGGTACCTTCTGAAAACCTGACCTACGGAGAAGCCTGAGGTCAGGGAGGTAAAGTGACTTGCCCTCAAAATCAGTCATTTTAAGCTCTGCTCACATTAATGTCATCATTTAAAGTCTGCATAATCCTGAAGCCCCCGCAAGGCCCTCACACTGCGCATGTGTGTGAATGGCCTGCCTCTGCGTATCTTGGAGTCGCATGTGCAAGTCTTAGGGCATAAGCAGGAACCTGGGTCCATACCCCACTGGGATCCCATCTTCTAAGTGTGTCACCGTCCACTGTGCCTCAGTGTCTGCACCTCTTAGGTGTGGTCTGGTGTCCAAAGGCACCTGGCAGATGGGTGCATGGGGCTGAATCCATGTTTGGCCAAGGGGGAGTAAAGCAGAGGGGTCTGGGAGGCTCCTTCACCTCTGGGTGTTTCCAGAGCGTGGGAGCTTGTCCCGCTTCTGCTGAATGACAGCCCTCGTTTAATCAGACTCCCACCCCGGCCTCAGTGTCCTCTTTCCAAATACGGTAACAGCGTGACCTAGCTGTAAAGTTCTCACAAATCCTGGAGAGTGCCTGGGCCAGGCCTGGCCCTCCAGTTCTTTCCTTCTCTCTCTCCCTTCCGTCTGTTCAAGCCCTCCCTCTCCCTGGGTGCCTCCATTTCTGCCCATCTTGGCTCCAGGAAGATTTCTGGAGAGTTAAGAAGAGGTCTCTGCCTGGGAGGAAGTTTGGGTCCCCACAATCCTTGGGAGACGATTGCACTTGGGAACAGAAACGGCACCCTGGGCAGGCCGCATCGGAGTCAGTGAGTGGCCCTGATCCTGAAAAGGGGGCAGGGAAAGAGAGAAATCCTCAGACTCCCCGAAAGAGGCAGGTTTCTCAGCTTTCTCAGTGGGAAAGCAGAGAGCAGGCTCACAATAGCCAGTCCCAAAGTCTCAGGTGAAGCTGGAATGGCCTCCGAACCTCTGACCAGCACATATGAAGCCATCGTCGACAAGATTAAGTGTTCAGAGGCTATTATACATTTAAAATGCAGACAGATGTTTATGGATAATTCACAAAGCCACCCATCATTCACCCACCGTCCCAATTTAGTAGTTCAGTCCCCAAAGATCTGAACTGTGAGGGTCCCACAGATCCGTGTGCACAACTGACCACAATCCAAGTTCAGGTGATCAGACCAGGGAAATTCCCTGGTCACCACCAGACCCTGCCCAGGCGAGAGCCCAGCAGCTCGTGTGAGCAAAATGGATTTGTCTAGAAATGAGAGATGCTGGACAGCTTGAGCCCCTGGCATCGATCGGCCTGAGCTGGGTATTAAGTGGATGCATAATTCATAATCTGCCTGAATGGAGGCGGCTGTTCGAGCCCCCCCACGGCAGGACGAGAGTCAGGAATCGGCGAGTATCTCCAAGCCAGGAGCCTGAAATCCAATTTCCATCCCGTCCTAGAGACTAAAAGCTTTCTGTAAACAGCCCCACCAAATTCACAGATCCAATTAGCCACTACCCAAATGACTTGCCAAGAACAAGCGAACAAGCCAGGCTTCTGAGTGTCCGGCAGCCTGCGGCTCTGGGCAGCACACTTTGGGCCCGCACCCAGAGGTGGAGCACACCACCCTGCCTCAGCGGTTGGCAGCCACATGTCCTACAGAGCACCTGGCATACAGCCCCGGACCCTCTGCCCCTTATCTGAGACAGCCCCTCGTGCTCAGGTGCTCCCTAGTCACCCTGGACTCCTGGCCATACCCCTTGTTGCGTGGTCCTGCTCCTCTGTCTGCAAAGGGCTTTGTTCTCCCAGCTTCTGGCCCCTGCTGCTCTTTAAAGCCATCACTTCTTCCACAGAATTTTCTGGAAGAGCAGCCCACCTTGATGGTCTTCCTCTCTCCCATCCTGACATCCAGCCTTCTCTGACTTTGACCAGAGCCCCCCTCTGACACGAAAAGTCTGCCCAGTCCCCCATTCCCTGGGTCCAAAGGGGACACCTCTCCAGCGTTCTTGGCAATGCAGCTCTGAAGAGCACACCCCTCATCCCTCCCTCCCGACTCCTGCAGCCTCTCCTCCAAGCTACTCTGGGTAGCCCTGAGGTAAGGAGGGGTTTAGCCGGACTCTCAGGGCTCCTGATCCCTTCTCTCCCTTTGAAGTTCACCACTTCAAGCCTTCAACAACATCAGTGCACATCCCTCCCAGCCTCTCCAATGGCTGGTTCCTTCCAAAATACTCCTTTTATTCCTACAAAGTCCCCTGAGCAAGTAAAGGACCCCTCATACCACTAGGTATCACTAGAAAAGCCACCTTTTCCAAAGTTGTCCCACAGAACAGGGCTGAAGTTGATCAGTGCAACACATACTTGCACACATCTGCATGCACACATCCATGGCCAAATGTGTGGGGAGTCTCTTGGAAGTTCAGAAGTTCATCAGCATATTAAAGGCTCTGAAAATGTCGGTGATTAAATACAACTGCTTAATTTGTTTACCTAGAATTTTCCAAATTATCAAATGCAATGCATTTTTTCATGGCAAATCTATTAGCACCTTAAAGAAAAGTGTTCTGTGAGACTCCAGGTTGAAAATTATTTTACAGACGGGATTTGGACTGAGGTAACCCATTTAGCAAATCAAGACTGTAATCTTCATAGAAAATAGTGTTCACTTTGTGTTGGATACCATTTGAAGTGCTTTATATGTAAGAAATCTGTTGATCCTTACAACCACCCTTTGAAGTAAGTATTATGATTTTCTCCTTTTTACTGTCGAGAAAACATAGACACAATGGCACAGATTGCTTATGTCATGATGAAACTGAGAGTATCAGTCAGCTTAGGCTCAGTTATGCTGCAGTAACAAACATCCCCATTCCAGTGGTCTACAGCAATCCACTGGTTTGTTTATGATGTGTATCTGTCATCTTTATTCCAGCTCCTAGGCTGAGGGGTCAGCTGCCATGTGGATTATTGCTGAGGGGAAGATACACAGAGAACCTTGAACTTCCCCAGTGAGCCATGTCACTGCCATCACCTTTCAGTGGTCAGAATAAGTTGCTCTGGGTGTCCCAGTTCAACAGAATTGGGAGGTCTAATTGGGCAGTGAATATTGGAACAATAATACAAATGACCAGGTGGGCATCTGAACACTGGCCATGTGACTCCAGTCCCTGCTGGAATCCACCATATATATTGGTTCTTGGGTAAAGTATACTGGTCCTCATGGCCATGCCGCAATCCCTTCTCCATTTTCCTCTCAGGATCTTGGGTACGTATGCACATGCGCCCGGTATGAGTTTAAGCCACCGGGTCCAGGACTTGAACCATAGTTGACTACATGGGAGTCCAGTGACATAACCATTACACCAACTGCTGGTCCCATAAGAATGATTTTTGTTATAGGGAGCATGCACTTGCCAGAGAGACAGAAAGCGAGAAATCACCCCCCTCCCAGGGTGATTGCCTTCTCCTCCATTCTCCTCTTGGTATTTTGGGCACACTCACACATGTGCCCAGTATGAGTTTTCAAGATGCTGTGTCCAGAACTCTAACCATGGTCAACTATGTGGGAGTATAGCAACATAACCATTACGCCATCTTCTAGTCCCAATCAATTGATTTTTTTTTAAACCATGCATTTTTTTTTGGGGGGGGGGTGGGATAAAACCCACTTGATCATAATGTATTATCCTATTTACATATTATTGAATTCAATTTACTAAAATTTTGTTAGAAAAGTTTACATCTACTTTAATGAGAGATTTCATCTGTAGTTCTATCTTCTTGTCATGTATTTACCTGATTTGGGTATCAGAGTAATACCAGCCTTGTGGGATGAGTTGAGAAGCATTCTCTCTTTTATTTCCTAGCAGAGTTGTATTTCTTTCTTTCTTTCTTTTTTTTTTTTTTTTTTTTTTTTTTTTTTTAATGTTTGATACAGCCAAGCTTTTGTGAAGACGTCTGGGCCTACAATTTTCTTTGTGGGAAGGTGTTTGACTGCAAAGTTAATTTATTTAGTACATATAGAGCTATTCAGGTTTTCTGTTTCTTCTTGAATAAGCTTCGTTAATTTGTATTTCGTTTTTTATTTGGAGAGGTTTTTGCTATAGGGCATGTGTGCCTGCCAGAAAGACAGAGAGAGACAGAGAGACAGAAAGCGAGAAATCATCCCCCAGGGGGGATGGCCACGCCGCAATTCCTTCTCCTCCATTCTCCTCTCAGGACCTTGGGGACGCATGCACACGCACCTGGCATGAGTTTTAAGTCACCGGGTCTGGGATTCAAACCACAGTCGACTACATGGTAGTCCAGTGACATAGCCATTATGCCAACTGCTGGTTCCCAATTTGTATTTCTTTTAAAGAACATTTTCATTTCATCTAGAAATCAAGTGCATTATGAAGTTGTTCATTATATTCTCTTCCTATCCTTTCAATATCTATGAGATCTATAATGATGTCACCTATTTTATTCCTAATATTGGTAATCTATGACTTCTCTCTTTTTCCCCTGACCAGACTGCTAGATTTATCACTTTTATTGATCATTTCAAAGAACCAATTTTTATCTTATTCATTAATTTTTGTTTTTTTAAAACAATTTTCTATTTTATTGATTTTTATCTGTGTTTCATTATTTATTTTCTCCCGCTTACTTTGGGATTAGTTTAGTCTTCCTAATTTCTTAAGGTGGAATAGAGATCACTGATTGGAGAAATATCTTTTTTTCTAATTGAGGCATGTGACACTAAAAATTACTAAGCACACTCTACAGATATTAATATGTTGGATTTTTATTTTCACTGAATTTCTTTTTTGACTTTTTTTTCTTTATCTTATGAGTTATTTAGAAATGTGTTACTTGGTTTCCAAGCATTCGGATGTATTTTTTTCCCTTCAGATAATATTCTGTTATTGATTTCTGACTTAATTCTGCTGAGGCCAGAGAGCATATGCTGTACGCTTTGTATCGTTTTTAGTTGATACTTGTTTTATGGCTGAATATATTCTGTTGAGGTTGTTATTTGGTGCACACATGGAAAGAACGTATATTCTGCTATTGTTGAGTGGAGTGTCTATAAATGTCAATTAGGTCAAGGTTATTGGTAGTGTTGTTCAAGTCTTCTGTATTTTTACTTATTTTCTGTGTATTTGATCTACTGAAAATTCAGACCATTATTAAGGACTGTCTCTTTTTTCTTGATTTTCAAGCTCTCTTATCGGCATTTTAAATTGTTATGTCCATTTCCCGACTTGGGCCTAAATCATTATGAAATGTTTCATACTTGCGATTCATCTTACCCTGTTAACGCTCTCCTCTTTTTTACTCCATTGTGTTGTGAATGTCAACAATACCGAAGCCTGGATAATTATGACTAATAGAGGTTTAGGGGCCAGACAATGGCACAGAGGTAACCCAACTGGATCCACATGGGAAAGGTCTTGGGTTCATGTCCCAGGATATTCTTGAGCATGTCAGGCACGGACGTATGTGTCTGCAGTCCAGGCTGGCTGAGGCTGGGGGAGAGGGGTGAATCATGGTGTAAAGACCTTATTAGGGATCTCTCTCTCTCTGAAGAAATAAATGGAAAAAATTAAAAAAGATAGAGGTTTACTTAGCTTATACTTTTGTAGGTATAAGATCAAGGGGGTAGCATCTGGTGAGGGTTTTCTTGTTGGTGGGAATTCTCTGCACAGTCCAGAGGTGGTTTGGGACATCATGTAGCAATAGTTTGAACAGAACAGAGGTGTGTCCCTGTTCACCGTCTGTACTGGTGCTGCACTCGCTGTCCATGTAACTCCATCTGGATTCAATCATGGGGTCTCCATCTTTTCTTTTGGAGAGGTTTTTGCTATAGGGCGCATGCGTTCGCCAGACAGAGAGAGACAGAGAGACAGAAAGTGAGAAATCACCCCCCAGGGGGGAAGGCCACGCCACAATCCCCTCTCCTCCATTCTCCTCTCAGGATCTTGGGCACGCATGCACACGCGCCTAGCGTGAGTTTAAGCCACCGGGTCCGGGACACGAACTGTGGTCGACTACGTGGGAGTCCAGCAACATAGCCATTACACTAACTGCTGGTCCCACATGGGGTCTCCATCTATGATTACTTTAATCTTAATTACCTCCCAAAGTCTCTACCTCTTAAACCTGATTAAGTTTTCACCCTCTTAATACCATTACAACCAAATTTCATCACATGGATTTTAGGGGGACAAATTCAAATCATACCATCTTTGAAATCTGCTTTGCCTGACATTATCTATTATTATTATTTTTTAGGTTTTTGCCATAGTGCACATGCACTTGCCAAAGAGAAACAGAGAGGGAAAGTGAGAGATCACCTCTCAGGGGGATAGACATGCTGCGTCCTTTCTCCTTCATTCTCCTGGATTTTGGGTATGCACACACATGTGGATTTTCAAGCTACCAGGTCTGAGACTTAAACTGTAGTCAGCGTTGTGGGAGTCCAGTGCCCTAACCACCATTCTATCTTCTGGCCTCCTGGCATTATTTTTTTAATGGTTAAAATTAATCTAGCAAATTGTGAAATTTTGATGCAACTTTCCTGGGTGCTCTCTGGGTATATGGCCAGCTGGGAAATGAGAAAATGTCTCCCCTCCACCCAGGAACTCCCCCCAGAAAACCATCAAGGATCCCTTCGTCCCCTTTTCACTTAGCTTATAGTAGACACGGCGGGAGGGATGGCACTGTGCTGCTGTGTGCAGCAGTTCTCTTCCTCAGGGCGCCTCTCTGGTCCTCTGCCCCTCTGAGCTGGTTGGGGGGCTCGGGTGAGGGTGCATGTACCTGTCTGGCTACTCTTTGGCAAGCATTGCAAGGTGTGTCCCTGGAGTAAGGGGTGTCCAGAGTGGTATACATGAAACTGACGATAGTACCTACAGGAACTGCGGACCACTGGATGCTGCTCTGCAGGGTCGGATCAGGGACAGGAAAGGGTCAGGGCAAGGAAAATCATGAGGTCCGTGACACCCAACTATGCCCTTTCCTAACAACCCCAGGAAGGTTGATTAGGGATGAAAGGAACTTGTGTGGACCTGAAGCATGAACCAAGCTTTCCTGTATCGCTTTGAACCCAAAGGCCTGTGTTGCTTGGTAGAAATAAAGACTTGTTTCCCATTTGCCAGACCTGGTCCAGCCCAGAGTATTTCTTGTTTGCCTGCGGTGGCAGATGGGTCTGAGAGGACATTGCTCAGTTCTGTTCATCCCACAGCTCAGCGCCCCTGCTTGTTCCCAGACCCCTCAGAGGGTACTGAGCACAGAGACACACCATCAGCAGAGGTGTAGGGTGGACCCAGCAAAGACAGTGTAGTGGGAGCCCAGGGGTGGCTAGTGTCTGCCCCGGATGGGGTGGCACATGGGAGGAGTCCCTTGAGCTGGATGCAGGACTAGTGAGGCCCCTGGCAGAGGATGAACAAGGGGGGGTGAGCACACACCCACACATGAGCCCTGTGGCACACAGAGACATGAGCACATCACAGGCCCATGCCTGTGCACAACATGCACCCCAAGCAGGGAGCTTCACTCATTCCCTGTGCAGACCTGCACACACAGGCAGGCCAGATCCAAGCTGGGATTTGCAACTGCAGCCCCATATGTCCCCACCACAACCTTATTTCCTGCTGAAATTTAGGAGCCACCTCTGAACTGCTGACCAGGATTTACAGCTAGGCTAACCCAGGCTTCATCTTGGGAATAATAGAGGCTTTCAGAAAGGCATATGCCAAGGCCCTCAGATCAGCATGGGGGCTGGAGGCATAGCTGGAGCAGTGGCACCGACCAACCATTCTGCTGCCTCATGCCCACTTTTCCGGCAGGAATTGGCAGGACTGGAGCCTTCCTTCCTTTTCCTATTTAATTGGTGACAGGTTTGGGGGTCACTCTGTGAACAGGTAGCTTCAATAAAGGATGGGAAGTCTCCTGGACTTGGGGTTGGAATCTGGGCCAACTCCCTTGGTGACCCTGAGCAGCAGTTCCTTCACTACCCAGCCCAGTGTCCACACTGATCAACTGGGGGAGAACAGTGCCTCCCTCGTGGAGGTGTATAGTTACCTGACTTAGGTGACCTGTGAGTGGCAGACATGGTGTACTGCTGTCAGACGAGGCCAGGGATGGAGCCCGCAGCAGTGGTTACCCTGGGGCTGCTGCTGTCTGCAGTCAGGGCCTGCTCAGCAGGGATCAGCTGCTGCTTCACCTTCAGCACCACCGCGCGCGGACAGCTCCCAAAGTCATTTCCCCCTACCCCGCAGCCCACTGGCACAACAGGCAGGCACCTCCCACTCAGCCTGGCCTAGTGAGCCCCTGGTCTCTCCAACTCCCTGCCAAGTGCTCCAGCCATCTCATCCGCAAGTCTTTTGCTGACCTTTCAAGTCTTCAGAGTGTGAGAACTGAGGGCAGGGCAGCGAGGGGTGTGAAACAAAGGGACGAATCCAGAAGATGCTAAGGTGCCAGCTGTTGGTGGCAGGAGACGCCATAGGCTGAGATGAGAGATGGGGCAGAGAGCTGTGTCTGGGTGAACCAAGAGCTAGTTTTGGATCAAATTTGCTGGAGGTGTTTGTCTGACACTCAAGGAGAGCTGTAGGAAGGCAGATGGACATGCAGATCAGAGGTTGTTTCCAAGTCAAAACCAGGGAAGTAAATTCAGGGCCCATGGTGTACAGAGGGTCTCAGGACCATTCCCAGTGTCAGAAGGACCTGGCAAGTGGGGTAGAGAGGAAGAAGGAGGACTCAGGGTTCCAGACACCAAAAAAGAAGCCAGCTGAGGAGGAGGCCGTGAGCGTCCATGCGGACACAGCTGAAAGGCTGAGCAAGCTGAGGTTGGAGATGCGGCATGCAGGTCACTATCAGCCCTGATTAGAGCTGGCCGGGGAGAGTTCAAGGACATTGGAGGAAGAAGGAGAAGGGGGCTTCCTACAACTTCCCAAGAGGTTTGCTGTGAAGAACAAAAGAATGGCAGAGCCTGGGCAGGAGCCAGATGAGGACGGGTTAGGATGGGGTATGCCCTGGAGGCAGCCTGCCAGGGCGAACACCCTGGGCTCCTGACTTCTGCTCCTGGGCGTCCTCACCTGGGATGGCCAGCTAAGAGTTTTGTCTGCATCTACAATGGCCATCTTTAGGGCTGAGGAGTGGTTCAGACACAGGCAGACTTAGGTCAGCACATAGGAATGATGGATCCCCAAATGGAGGATGCAGGAGAGGGAGGGACTCTCAGGGACTCAAACCAGGGCAAGGGGAGAAGAGAGAGTCGGAGGGTGCTGCACCGGCTGACAGCGTGGTTGAGTGGTGGGTAGAAGGCAGGCGAAGACTGTTCCTTCCAACAGCTTCTCTTTCATCAGAGCACACGAGCGGAAAGGTCAGACCTGGATGTGCAGATGGTAGATAGAAAGGTGTGAAGTGTACTCCTTGGAGAGTGGAGGAAGGTTCATCAGACAGGACTGTGTGTGCCTGTCCATGAATGTGTGGTCGCAGTATAAAGTGGAGACATTCGGCAGGGCTGTGTGCACAGAGATAACAGACAGAGACAGAGAAGCTGCGGTTTGCCAGCTCACAGCCTCATGGTGGTGGTTGAGGGTGCATGGAAGAGAGTGATTATGTCATAATGGGGTGGAAAGAGGGATGCTGCACCCACACTTCCTGGGCCTTGGAGCTTGGGGGGCTCTGTCAGGCACAGTTGCCATCCTGCAGAGATTGGGGGTGGTGGGTAGCCTGGATTCCAGATGCAATGGTTCTCAAGCTGCCAGGGGTGGCCAGGTCAGGTGGGCTGGCGTAGCCCACAGGATGAGAGTGTGGGCACCTCCACCACGGTGAAATGACAGTGCCATTGCTGGGGGAGCGCCTCCAGGGGACGGGAGCAGATACAAGCCTTCACCGGGCTCGTCTCCCTCCATGGCCTCTGGGACCACTCATGCACAGCTTGAGGCTAAGCTGGCCTCGCCTGGTCAAAGGGTGACCCCAGAACAGGAGAGGCCTGCCTGAGGTCAGGAGTCAGGCAAACACTGACTGTGACTGGAGGGCTACCCCGTCTCTGTGCTCAGGTCTGCCGGCTGGAGGAGGGGGTGAGTCCACTCAGCAGTCGCTCTCCCAGGCGCTGCGCCAGGCCCGGGGATGTAGCAGCGGAAAAGTGATTTGACCTCAGAAGTTTCTCACGGTTATTGTAAACGTTTTCAGTGTCAGTTCTGCTTCCTCTTTGACTCCGAACCGTCTAGAGAAGACTTGGATATGGAGAGATGAGGAAGGCCACTCCTGCCACCGTGATCTGAATTAAACAGAGACATCAGCTTGAGGGAGATTTTGTGGTGGCGCCGGCTGCCCAGACACTTGGCGAAGGCAGAGGTGGCCAGGCCTGGGCATCCGCCAGGGTGGAGGAGGGGCACAGCCAGTCTGCTGAGAGGCTGAGGTGGCCAAGTGATCAAGGTGCCGTCAGGGCCGGGGCCCCGGGAGTGGGTGGAGGAGCAGGTTACGAGACGTCACAGTCTAGAAACTGGGAGACGGGGAGCACACACGGGCTGTGGCCTGGACAGCAGTGGCCTGGAGGACACTGATGGGCAAGGCTCAAATCAGGGGCCAGCCTTCCAGGAATGCGGGCACAAGTGTAGGAGTTTGGGGGTGCAGACATGGGAAAGGAAGGGGAACAGGTATGAGCCCCTGAGGCAAGGCTTGGAGGCAGCACAAGAGAGCGAGGAATGTTACAACTTGGAGAACGAAGAGGACAACGGTGTGAGTAAGGAGCAGGCGGGGCTGAGCAGCCCTGAGGGTAAAGGACGCTGGTGGGCCCCACAGCAGGCGTGGAGGGCGTGGGGGACATGGGGGGTCAAGTTAAGAAGAAAATGCAGAGTAGGGTGGCTGTGAGGGCCCAAGTAGGGCTTGGGGGAGTGGACTTCTGGGGGGCTGTTTTAGTTTCTTGGGGAAGCCTTAACAGATTACCAAAAAGTGGGGTGCTTCTAAAACCAGGAATTTGGTCCAGCCAGTGGCATGGTAGTTCAGGTGACTAGATCCCACGTGGATGACTGCATAGTTTGAGTCCCAGGCCTGGAGGTTTAAAAAACATGCTGGGTGGGGGCCAGCAGGTGGAGTAGTGATTAAGGTGCTGGACTCTCACATGACCAACAGCCGTTCAAGCTCCAGACCTGGCAGCTTGCTTTCTCACTTTCTCTCTCTCTCTCTCTCTCTCTCTGACTCTCTGACTCTCTCGCTCTCTCGCTCTCTCGCTCTCTCTCTCTCTCTGGTGAGCATGCATGTCCTATAGCAAGTGAAAATAATAATAATGAATAAAATTAAATAAGTATTTTTTAAAAGAGGATTTTTTGGGACCAGCAGTTAGCATAATGGCTATGTCACTGGACTCCCACGTAGTCGACTGTGGTTCGAGTCCCGGATCCGGTGGCTTAAACTCACGCCGGGTGCGTGTGTGTGCATGCCCAAGATCCTGAGAGGAGAATGGAGGAGAAGGGATTGTAGCGTGGTCATCCCCCCTGGGGGGTGATTTCTTGCTTTCTGTCTCTCTGTCTCTCTCTGTCTTTGTGGCAAATGCACATGCCCTATAGCAAAAACCTCTCCGAAAAAAGGTTTTTTAAAAATTTATTTTATTTTTATTTATTCATTCATTTATTTTAATTTGACCAGAGAGAGACTCAGAGAGAGAGAAAGCAAGCCACCAGGTCCAGGACTTGAACCGTGGTCAGCCATGTGGGAGTGTCCAGCACCTTAACCACCATGCTACCCACTGTTCCCAAAAGAGTGGGATTTTTTTTGCCTTAGGGCATGCGTGCTCACGAGAGAGAGAGAGAGAGAGAGAGAGAGAGAGAGAGAGAGAGACAGTGAGAGGGAAAGTGAGAACTCTTCTTTTTTTTTTTGGAGAGGTTTTTGCTATAGGGCGCATGCACTTGCCAGACAGAGAGAGACAGAGAGACAGAAAGTGAGAAATCACCCCCCAGGGGGGATGGCCACACCACAATCCCTTCTCCTGCATTCTTCTCTCAGGATCTTGGGCACACATGCACACACGCCCAGCGTGAGTTTAAGCCACCGGGTCCGGGACGCGAACCGCGGTCGACTACGTGGGAGTCCAGCGACATAGTCATTATGCTAACTGCTGGTCCCGAGAACTCTTCTTTAAAAAGAAAAAAAAACATACTGTGTGTGTGTGTGCGTGTGCGTGTGCGTGTGCGTGTGCGTGTGCCCAAGAGGAGAATGGAAGTGAGGGTATTGCAGCATGGCGTCCACCCTGAGGGGTAATTTTCACTATCTCTCTCTCTTTACTCCTTTCTTCTCCTGCAAGTGCATGTGCCCTATACCAAACTAAAAAAATTAAAATGAAAATAATTGAGACCAGCAGATGGCAGAATGGTTATGTTGCTGGACTCCCACATGGTTCAAGTCCTGGACCCAGAGGCTTGAAACTCACACCAGGGGCATGTGCGTGCGTGCCCAAAATCCCAAGCGAGAACGGAGGAGAAGGGATTGTGGTGTGGCCATCCCCTGGGGAGGGAAGTGACGATTTCTCACTTTCTGTCTCTCTGTCTCCCCAACAAACACATATGCCCTATAGCAAAAGTCTTAGGAAAAAAATTAAAATAATTCTTTAATTTAAGAAAAAAAAAAAAAAACACAAGAATTTACCCTCACACAACTCTGGAGTCAAAAGCCTGCAATGAAGGGGTCCCCATGCCATGATTCTTCTGAAGACTCTAGGGAGGGTCCCTCATGCCTCTCCCAGTTTCTGGGGCCCCAGGCATTCCCTGGCCTGCGCCGTGTCACTCCAGCCTCTGCTTCCGTCTTCCCCCAGCAGTCTCCTTGGGGCTGTTTCTCTGAATCTCTGTGTTCCTCTCTTATAAAAACACCCAGCATCTGAGTTAGAGCCCGCCCTCCTCTGATATAACACCGTCTTAACTAATTACATCTACAAAGTCCCTACTTCCAAACAGGGGCACATTTTGAGGTTCCAGATGGACTGGGATTTGGGGGATGCTGTTCAGCCCACCACAGAGACAAAGGTAAATGGCGGCCTGGGCGGTGGTGGACAGGGCAGTGTCTTAGAGGACTGCTGAGCCAGGCTGCCACGCTCACCTCACTGCACACCTTCCGGCACCTCAGAGCACGCCCAGGCCATCGCGGGCACCCTGGGAGAACCTCGCTGGGTGAGAAGGTGGTGGATAAGCACCAGCCCTCCTGTCCCAGGTGGGACAGCATGGAGGCAGCTGTCCAGGGACTGGCCTGACTTTCGGAGTGAAGCGCATTGTCCCGCAGGGCAGGACGCCCACTGCAGACAGGGCTACAGTGCCACCCAGGAAGTCCAGACACACCTCTCTGGCTAAAGGAGGGACTGCGGCTTCTTTAATAATGGCAGCTTTTCCCCGTTCCGGCCTGCCCTCGCTGTAGCCGAGAGTGTGCTGGTACTGACCATAATAGAATTACCACCTTCCCACAGCACCTGATCCACCCTCACTGCTGCCTCAGACCTTCCCCAGGTCACCTAACTAAAGCTCAAGTCTTATTTTTTAAGGTTTTTGCCTTAGGGCATGTGCACTTGCCAGAGAGAAAGAGAGAGAGACAGAGACTGAGAGGGAAAAATCACCCCCAGGGGGATAGGGGGATGGCCATGCTGGGCAATCCCTTCTCCTCCATTTTCCTCCCAGGATCTTGGGCTCATACGCACACATGCCCAGCATGAGTTTCAAGCACCAGTCCGGGACTCAAGGTGGTCAGCCATGTGGGAGTCCAGTGACATAACCACTACACCATCTGCTGGTTCCCCCAAACCCAAATCTTGCAAGATGTTGTCTGACACCATCGTACTGACACACCCGAGGGTCCTAGGGTGTACATTCTTTCTCGATGCATCCAATAATAAGCCCTGAGTGCATGTGCAGGTGTGTCCCGATGTGTGCACGTCCTGTAGAGCCTCGGTGCTGAGAGAGGAACGCGTGCTCACCAGGACTCCTCGGAGGGTCCCCTTCCACATGGAGACCTGCAGCCCGCAGGCCAGCCCGTTCGGGACTGCGCTGATACTGCCTTTCTTCTCATCTCCCCACTCGCTCTCCTCCTTGCTCCATGTGAGTTCTGGGCTACTTGTCCCAAGCCCCGGTATGCAGCCTGCTTTGGGGGGGCCCTAAACTAAGGCACAGTCCTGTGCCGGGGCCTCAAATGTTTGTGCTGCTTGACGGTCACGATGCCTGGAGGCCCAGATGCCCGGGGACAGGCTTCCTCCTCAGCTAGCTGTGCCTTCTGCTGAGTCATGCCTACAGCACGCCAGCCTCAGGCCCGCAGGGGTGGGAGGAGCGGCGGGCAGGCCAGGTGGCGACCACGGGAGCAGGCGCTTTGCTGTGCCTCGAATGCGTGAAGTGTGACGCGAGCTCCATTGTTTCCAATCGACAAGTCTGCTCCTGCAGCCGCTCGTGGCCACCCACCCTGTCCCCAGCCTGGTCCTCTCCACTCACCTCTGGGAAGCTGAAACCGACATACAGTCCTGCCTCTCCTGTTCTGATGCTGCCTCCTTCGGCCCTACAGCCCTTTAAAAGAAAGCCCAGGGGCCAGCAGTTAGAGTAATGGCTATGTTGCTGGACTCCCATGTAGCTGACAATGGTTCGAGTCCTGGACCCGGTGGCTTAAACTCATGCCGGGTGCGTGTGTGTGCGTGCCCAAGATCCCGAGAGGAGAATGGAGGAGAAGGGATTGCGGCGTGACCATCCCCTCTTGGGGGGGGGTGATTTCTCACTTTCTGTCTCTCTGTCGCTCTTTCTGGCTAGTGCACGTGCCCTATAGCAAAAAGCCTCTGGGGGCGGGGGAAGAAAGCCCAGAGGCCAGCAGGTGGTGTGGTGGTTAAGGCACTGTATTTCCACACGACTGACTATGGTGTGAGTTCCAGAGCCGCTGGCTTGAAAATCGCAACAAATAAATAGATAAATAAATAAATAGCGCCTCTCTCTCTCTCTCTCTCTCTCTCTCTCTCTCTCTCTCTCTCTCTCTCTCTCTCTCTCTCTTTTAAAGAGAAAGTCAGGGACCAGGAGATGGCGTAATGGTTATGTCACTGGACTCTCACATGGTCCACTGTGGTTTGAGTCCCTGACCCAGCAGCTTGAAACATGCTGGGCACGTGTGCATGCATGCCTAAAATCCCGAGAGGAGAATGGAGGAGAAGGCGTTGTCGCATGGCCATCCCCCACGGGAGGTGATTTCTTGCTTTCTGTCTGTCTGGCGAGTGCACGCGCCCTATAGCAAAAATCTCTCTAAAAAAAAGAAAGAAAAAGAGAAAGCTCAGACTCCTTCATGTAGCTCTCGGTGCCTGAGGAGTGCCTCACCTCCACCCTCACCGCCACCTCCGCAGGCCACCCACCGTAGGGCCCGTCACCAAGCTGTGTACTTACTCTGGAGTTCTTCCCTCCCTTCTCAAGCTCCTGGTACCACCTCCAGGAAGCCCTCCATACTTCTCAAGCAGAGCTCCTCCAATAGCTTTCTCACAACACGCCCCAAACTACAAGCACACCATCAACGGGATGTTCCCCTTGCCTCTGGCTGTGGCCTTCTTGGAGGGAGAACCCACCTGCGAGGCCCCTGGCAGGCTCCAGTCTCCAGAGCCACAGAGTCCTGGGCACACGGAAGTCCTGATGAGACAAAGATTGAAAGGAGTTGAAAACTTGTGTCCACAAAAAAACCTGCAACGGATGTTTATGGCAGCTTTTATTCATAATTGCCAGATGTCCTTCAGTAGGCGAATGAATAATTAAGCTGTGGTTCACCCAGACAGTAGAATATTGTTCAGTGATCAAAAGAAATGAGACGTCGAGTTATGAAAAAACATGAAGGAACCTGAAATATATATTACTAAGTAAAAATGCCCATCTGGAGTCAGTTGATGATATAGTGGTTACAGCAGCTGGACCCCACACAGACAACTGCAGAGGCCCGGGCCCGTGGCTTAAAATCATCTTGGGGACCAGTACATGGCATAATAGTTACATCTCTGGACTCCCACATGATCAGCCACAATTCAAGTCTCAGACCCGGCAGCTTAAAACTCATGCCAGACACATGCGTGCGCGTGCCCAAAATCCTGAGAGGAGAGTAGAAGAGAAAGGATTGTGGTGTGGCCATCCCCCAGCGGGGGTTGTTGATCTCTCTGTCTCTCCAGTGAGCAATGCACCCTGTAAGAAAAATCTCTCTTAAAAATAAAAAAGAACATGTCAGACACGTGTGTGTGCCCAAAATCCCAAGAGGAGAATTGGGGAAAAGAGATTGTGGTGTGGCCATCCTTCTTGGGGATGCTTTCTCACTTTTCCTCTCTCTCCTTCTTCCCCCCCACCACCCCGCGTGTACACACACCTTGAAAAAAAAAATAAAACACCAATTCGAAAAGGCAAAATACTGTGATTCCAACTCTCTTATTCTGGATAAGGTGCAACTATGGAGACAGTTGAAAGAGCAGTGGTTGCCAGGAGTTGATGGGAGGAAGGGATGTACAGACGTGGAACACAGAGAATATTGAGGGCAGTGAAACTACTCTGTATGGTACTCCAACGGGGGACTAGTACTGTATTCACTTGTCCAAAACCAGCATGTTCAATGCAAGAGTGAGTCCTCATGTGAACTATGGACCTAAGTTTACAGTAACATTTTAATATTGGCCCATTAACTGGGGACCACGCCAGTGCAAAATGTTAATAGGGGAAACCACAAGAGAGCGAGTTATAAAAGGGACTTCAAGAAGTTCATGGGAAGGGCCAGCAGGTGGCATGGTGGTTAAGGCACTGGACTCCCTCATGGCTGACCACAGTTCAAGTCCCAAACCTGGCGGCTTGCTTCCTTACTTACTCTCTCTCTCTCTCTCTTTGTATCTCTCTAGTGAGCACATATGCCTTATAACAAATTTAAAAAAATAATAATAGTGATAAAACTTAAATAAATAATTATTTTAAAAAGGCTCACAGGGAAAATGAAATTTAAAAATGAGTTAATTTTGGTGCAAACATATTTTGAAATCATGCGGTTTTTCATAATATGTATTTTCTATGACTTTTTTGAAGATCCATCTTAGAACCCTATGAGGCTGCTCATTTTTCCTGTAAACCTAAAATTTCTATAAGATATAAAGTCCACTAATTAAAAAACTTTTCAAAAAATTTTTGCACCAAAATAAGCTCATTCTTTCATTTCATTGTCCCATGAACTTTTTTGATGTTCCCCCAGTCACTATTGCCTCCAGCAGGCCTGGTCTTCCTGTGTGCATGCTAGACGGGAGGAGGCTAGCCAGGACTCAGCCTCCTTCAGCCTGAGTGCAATGCTTCAGGGAACCTGGCAGCAGGTCCAGCTTGTCCCTGTGGTCCCCTCCAATCTTCCCAAAATCCCTGGGGCCACTCCACAAGGGCAGATAGCCCATTCCCCACTCTACAGGGGCATGCGGAAGAGATGTGAGCCCCATTCCACAGGCCCCTTCAAACCACACCTGCCCTCCACTGTCCCCCTTCTGCCTGAAGCCCACTGTCCAGTTAGGAAATTGACACTCCATGGTACATCCATGGAAATGGGCCAGGCAGTGGACGTGCAATGGCACAGCTGAACATTTGCCCTGGGCCACCACCAGGCCCATGTGGGTGGAGAAGCTCAAGGCTGTCTGGATAGTGTGGTGAAAAAGGAGGCATTGAAAGACACAAGCAAAGCATTCATTCAGTTCACAGAAAGGGCAGGTTCAGTCTACAGACGATCTGGAATCCACGTGTCAGCAAGGCCTCTTCTTCAAATCTGTGTGCAGGACCTGGGGCCCATCCTGGGGACCATTTGGGTTATCTGGTCCCTCAGACTTGGCCCAAAGCTCTGAGCTGCAGCCCAAACCAAACTTACTCTTTGAAGGATTGCTAGAAATCTCAAAGGTCAGCTGTTCTCCTGTTTCCAGAATTTATTGATTTTGTCTGGGCTGGCAAGGCAACAAAAACTCTCTTTGCTCATTTCTGAGGCTGTATCAGGGGAGCCGGGAGAGGAGGCCTCACCCTACACCCATCCCAGGGGCCTGCATGGCCACCTGTAGGCTCTGCCCTCCTCATCCCAGCAGGCCTGTCTTCTTCCTCATGTCCTCACAGGCCTGTGCCCAGCTGGGGTCCCGAGGCTAACAAGACAAGCTCCCTTATGCATTCACAGGGCAAGGGGACCTGAATGCATCTGCCCGCCTGTCCAGCTTTGCTGATGAGGCCTCTGAGGTGCTGGGCTGAGCACCAGTGACTCTGAGATAGACTGGGCCCGGTGTGCTGGTCTCCTGGCTCCCCACCAAGCTCCTCCCCACTCCCAAGGTCCCGGAAGCACAGATCTGAGAACAGGGGAGGCTCAAGGACACTCCCAGTGCCACTGAGAAGGGGATTGCCTGTGATGGAGATGAGGAAAGGAGGGTGAGGGCAGTGGGCAGGGACCCAGAATGGAAGGCTGGTGCATGGCTAACTGTCTTTAAAATCATTCATCCATTCTTCACTGACTGGTTGAGCCAACCTCCTAGACTGGATTCCCCACCACTGGTGCTGGTCATCCCAAGAACCATCAGCTCAGACCGACCTTCCAAGAGTCACTGGTCCATCAGAAGGCCAGTTCTTTTGGGACTGTGCCTGGCCAGGGCTACAGGAAGGAGCTGCTTTGGAATCATATTCTAGGCATGCATCATAAGACACCTTGGGCACACCAGGGGACTCTGGAGGGGTCCCCACTCACCCTCTGCCCAGGCTCTGTACACTCAGGCCACACGCTGATTCTCACATGCCTGCTATGTGCAGGCCAAAGCTTGGTGGTGCTCTGGAACATGTCAGGTAGTTGGAAAGGCTCAATGAAGCCCCAGCATCAGTGTCCCAGCTGGACAAGTCCCTTTGTCTCACCAGCCTCACTCTTGTGTAAAATGGGGAGGGGGGCTCCAATTCCCGCCTTCACTGAGAGCTACTTTGGGTCACTCAGAGACCTCTGAGACACTGATTGCTTTAAGCTGCCACACATTAAACATTGACCACCAGTTGGATGCCATGCTGTGGCTTCGTATGAGGTCCCCAACCCATGGAGGACAGAGGACACAGGTGGCTTTGGAGCACCGTTCACTCTTTTCAAAAGAAGCTGTGAGGGGGAGCATAGCTGGCTGCAGTGGAGTCCACCCCAAAACCTTGGTTCCCCATCCACCCCATGGTGTGCAGGGCAGGGTACCATGTCTCCTCCCCAAGGGTAACCCAGACTTTCTCAGATCTGCCCACTGTGGCCTGAGACTCCCCCAATCCAGTCTCCTTTAATGGAGTCAGACCTGCACTGTGGTCTTGTCACAGCCGAGAAGCCTGTGCACCTAAGTGAGGAGCATCCTGGCCATTTGGCTTGTGCTGGGGTTTGTCCCCTGAAAGGGCAGACCCTCCCTGGGGACCCTGTGTCTTCCAGTTCTGGCACACACAGGGTGCTCTGCAAACACTGCCCAGCTAAGCAAACAGAAGGGAGGGAGCTTTGAGACGCCGTCCCGTTGTGCAGTGGTGAGCCCCTGCAATGGAAGGAGCGAGGACCCTGTCACCTGAGGCGTGCTAGTGGACCCACGTGACCCTTTGGGAGGACTTTGCAGGGAGAACTGTGATATACAAATCAGCATAAACTTTGGCTTCTTAAAAACATTCCTCCTGGCTCACCACATCAACAGGAAAGCCTTGTGCTAGGTGCTTTGCGTTCCACAGGACTGCTGGAAGTTAAGCGTGAGGTTTTGGAACACCGCAGTCGACAAAGCCTCCTCTCCCCGCGCACCTCCTTGCCGGAGTTCTAAATGAGAGCTGTTCATTAGAGAGCGACAGGTTTACCGCTGCACAATGAGACTGGCTTGGGGATTTGTTTCCCCTGAGAAGGAGAAATCATGTGTTTGAGTAGCGAGCGCACTTGCCGGGGATGATGTTTTAGTCACTAGGGCTGCGGGGAGAGTGGAGTTCGGGGATTTTCCTCTGCTGGCAGCGCAGGAGAAATTGCTCCAAGAAGCATCGCTGCTGCAGTTTTACGGCTCCACCGGGATGCGGGGATCTGATATTGTGCCCATTGCTCAGAGCCCAGCCTTTGTCCCTCGGAGCTGCATGTTTGCAGCCCAACCAGGGGGCTCATGCCAGGGTGGTCTGGAGGTTCCTGGATTGGGGCAGCCCAGCTTCCAGACGCTTCAACCCATCCCAGAGCCAGCAACGCCTCTGCCCCAGTGGAGGGAGAGAATCAGCATGGGAGGCCAGCAGGGGGCCCAGCCCCAGGGAAGGGTCACTCAAGGAGGGACAGGGCTGGGCAAGGGACTGCAGAGGTGTCCTGGGTGGAGGACAGCACGGGTACGAGGGAGCCGGACCAGTGTGGCCTGAGGAAGAATCTGCCCCAGGCAAAGACGGTTTGATGATGGATCAGAGGCAGGCTGGGCCACCACGGCCTGTCCTTCTCTGTTCAGCCACTGAGAAAGAGGCTGATACTCATAGGGACATAGACTCCTGCCTGCCAGGGCTGCCCATTCGGGGAGCGGGGGGTACCCTGCAGGGTCAGGACATCTGGAAGAAACAAGCAATGCAGGTCCAGTGAATGGCCAGGCTGCAGATGCCCAGAAGCCAGAGGGCTTCAGGGAGAAGTAGGCCAAGCAGCCCTACCCCCGCCACACAGGAGCCCACCTGCACACCCTCGGCCATGGCACCTGACTCCCCTGCACAGATCGTCTTCATGCTCACCCTGGGGCCTGCAGTCAGCTGGGCTTCTCCCGTCTCTGGTCTTCAGGCCGTGTGAGGATCTGACCTGGGCTCCACTTCCTGGGGCTGCTGAGCGGGAATACCAGCATAGTCAGAGATGCTGTTTTGTCCCGCCATGGTCTCGAGTCCCGCTTCCTGCCCCTAACCCTCTCCTCCCCAACCCAGAACACACGCCAGAGCCCTGCAGAAACGTCTGCTGACTGTGACATCCACGGAGACCCTGTTTTGCAGCTGGAGTGTCAGTGGAGGCTGACATGCACACAGTGTGCCTGGCGCTGGTGCAGAGAGGCCCAAAGGAAGGAACTTGGTGCATTCGCTGGGATAAGGCCACGTCACTCCACTCCTATGGTCTCCCTGGGGCTGGCATGGGCCTGTGTCCACAGAAACCACAGTGACTGCTTGTCGCCAGGGACTCCGACTCAGGGCACGGCAGCTTGGGCTCCAGGAGGCAGATCTGTGGGACAGCCACTCCTCTACAGGGCCCGTGCTTCCTCCCTGGTCCCCAGATCAGCAGCTGCTGGAGAACGCCGCTGGAGATCCTGGGGTTGGAGGACGGGCTCCCACGGCTTCATCCCGTGTGGCAGGGTCCTGGTGCCCCTTTTGCTCACAGGCATGGGCTCTCGGGATCTGGTTCGGATCCCAGCTCTAGCCATGATCAGCACCAGGATAGCCAGGGACAGCCCATCTGCTTAGGGTCTCAGCCTTCTTCTCTGAGGAAATAAGATGCTTTGGCAAGATGGCGGGGGGGGAGATGGGCACGTAGTCGGTACACATAGTAGGTGTTAAAGGATTAGTTCGGAGAGGTGAAGGGACGTCCTGAGGTCACTGAGCAGGGTGATAGAGCCAGTACTTGAATCCCCGTCTTCAAAGGCAGACCATTCCAGGTAGAGACCTGGCAGGAGTCCAACTCCAGCCTCACAGCTGGTGGGGCAACTGGAGGTCACGGAGAGCCACGCCATTTCTCATCCCCCAGGAGCGGAAACATTTGGTCCTCCCGCTGGCTCTCCCGGGCCTCAGAGCGCCTCTTTGGCACACTGATGGGAGATAACAGTGCCAGGCTCTCGCTGGAGCCACACGGACAGGCTGGTAGTTTTCCATCATTATAGCAAATGACAAACCTCGCAGGAGGCCAGGTTGGGCTAGGAGGATCTCTCCTCCTCAGCTCTGAGCAGCGTGGCCGGGGCACCTTTCCAGAATCTTCTGGACCGGGTTCCTGAGCCATCTGCAAGCCCTGGTGTCTGGCCAGCCATCTCTACAGTTTTTGAGCCTCTGAGAATGAACCCTGCCCTGGGGTGCTTCACTTTACAGTTTACAGAGTACTCACACCCACTGTCCTGAGGAACACCTCCTTGCCAGGTCCACCTGGGCATCCCCATTTTACAGGGAGGGAAGTTAAGAAATGCCAAAGGCAATAGGAATGCTATCCATTCTGCCCAGTTTTGCTGTGAATCTAAAACTGCTCTAAACAATGCATTCTATTCAACAAAATTTAATGTGAGTGGAGTCAGAGCAGGTCACCTTTTGAGTCTGGCTTTTTTACCTTAATCATGTTTTTGCATGAAACAGTAGCTTGCTCTTTTTTATTGCTGAGTAGTATTTCATTGTTTGCTTGTATCACAGTTTGTTTATCCATAATCTAGTCAATGCCTTTGGGTTGTTTCCGGTTTTTTGCTATTACAATTAAAGCTGTTGTAAACACTAAAATAAATAAATAAAACCCCAGTATTGCACAGGTGACAGGCTGTAAAGCCTGGCTTGACAAGGAACAAGCAAGCACGAGGGCCTCATGGCCTCCCAAAGTGCCCATCCTACCCCCTGCTCAGCATCCCCCCTCCAAGGGGCCGGCGCCTGAGCCCAGCCTCACCGCCACACGGCCACGTGGCAGCCACATCTCCCACTGTCCACACGGGACAAGAAGGTGTGGCCTTTGAAGGAATAAGGACATGGGACCAGCAGACGGCATGGTGGTTAAATTGCTGGACTCCCGCATGGCCACCTGCGATTCAAATCCTGGATCAGGTGGCCTGAAAATCACGCCAGGCATGTAACAGTAGCTTGTGTGTGCTTGTTCGAGATCTTGGGAGGAGAATGGAGGAGAAAGGATTGCAGTATGGCTACACCCCTAGTGGGTGATTTCTCACTTTCCCTCTCACTGTCTCTCTCTTCTCTCTCTGTCTCCTCCCCCACCCACCCCCATGAGTGCCTGTGCCCTAAGGCAACCCCTTAAAAAAAGAAATGAAGGAATGAGGACATGGATACAGCCCGCAGCCCTGTGGACTTGCCCCAGCACGTGGGGGCAGCCCATGTGTTTCTGCCCCCCACAACAGGCCACGAGCAATTTCAGGCACCTGTTCCCAGCCAGCCCAGGGGTGTGTCAGACCTTAGTGGAGACTGCCCAGCCCTGCCTCACCAGCCGTGAGCCCAGGCTTACTGTTGAGGGCGCTAATGCCCACATTTTTCAGCTGTAGGGGCGCAGAAATGCTTCCCTGGAGGCTGGCTCTGTGCCAGGCATTCTGCCATTGCTTCCTGTGGGCTACTCAGCCCTGTTCCATACGGGACAGGTGCTAGTACAGTCTTTAGGTTGCTACTGGGGAAACTGAGGCAGGAGAAGGCAGAAACTTCTTCGTGCCACATACCATGCATGGGACAGGAGAAGGAATTGGGGACGGCACATGATTCACGTCCTTCCAAAATTCACACGCTGAAGCCCTAACCCCTAAGATCCCAGAACGTGGTTGTATTTGAAGGCACGGCTTCTAAGGGGGCGATTAAGATGAAATGAGGCCGTTAGGGGCCAGTGTCCTTATAAGCTCATGTCCTTCTAAGAAGAGATTAGGACACACAGAGGGAAGACCGTGTGAGGACACAGGGAGAAGAGGGCAGCTAAGCCGAGGAGAGAGGAACCGAGGCTGCCGGCAACGCGGTCTTGGACTTCCAGCCTCCAGGGCCGTGCGATGATCAGCTGCTGCCGTCTGAGCTGCCCAGTCCTGGCACTCTGTAAAGACGGCCCTGCCACACTGACCGGGGCTCACCCAGAGCACATTCTCCCAGCTGCTGCCTCTACGGCCAAGACTCAAAGTGCCCGAGCGGCTGCTACCTGCGGCTGGCTCCCAGCCCCACCCTGCTCGGCCCAGGGCCGGTGACCTGGCTCAGCACGCCACTGTGCATGTGCTGTGTTCACTCACGTGGTTGTGTGGCATGGGCTGCGCCAGTAAGACTGCAAACTTCTCGAGGGCTGGGTATGTCTCTGTTTTACTCACCTGATGCCAGATACGCTGTGGGTGCTCCATCCTTGGATTTTAAAGGAATGATTATAAATGTGGGTAGTTCGGGGCCGTCATGGCCTAGATCAATGGTTAGAGGAGGGCGTTCAAGTGTCACCGGAGCTCCTCGTTCTCCGTCTCCCTTGATATGCCCCCTGCACAGCTGGTGTTGAGTAAACGCTTCCCGAATGAGTGAAATGGGTGAAGGTATGAACGAATGAATGGAAGAGTGGTATCTCTTCTGTGAGCCGGAACCAGCAGCAACTGCCGACGCCTCGTAGGGCCGGGTGGGCTGCTGGAGACCGACCACTGGGATGACTCCCGCGCTGGCTGTCCTGCCACATTTAGGGACAAATCCCATGAACACTTGGAGAAGGGCCAGTTTCACGGTCCTGTGACCAGGGCTAGCCCTCCCAGGGCTCTGAGCTCAGAAGGGCCGAGCTCAGAAGGGCCCTGCTGAGGGTTCTGCTCTGCGGCCACCACTTTGACATTCTCAACAACCGTGTGCTGCCTGTGTGTGTGAGTGCAGTCGGGGGGAGTGGAGCCTCAGCTCTGTACGGCCCCACCTCCTACATCTCCCGAGGACAGTTTTCCACCGTCTGGTCTCTGCCCCTGGCATTCCTCCTGGGCTCCCTCATTCCCTACCCTGCAGCCGTCACCTTCCTCCACTTCCAGAGGGGTCCTGGGCAAGGCACAGGGAGGCCTGGGTCTCCATGGGAGGGCTAAGCGTCTCAGGGAGAGCGGGGAAGAGATCACCTGGCCCGGGTTGGCACCAGTAGGTGACAGGCCTCGGCCCACTCTCCATCCAGGTGCTGAACACACCAGGCGTGGCCTCACAATCCCTTGAGTGGGTGGCTCATCCACCACGGTCAGCCCTGCCCTCCACAGCAGGGGCTCCGCAATTTCATTCTGCAATGAGCCGGCCCTGCCTCCCGGCTCCTGAAACCGTGGGCCTCGGGTCCCAGAGCGTGGCCACGCTGTGGGCACCACATGCCTTTCTGTTTACTTAACCCGTCATGGGGAGTCCTGGCTGCTGCCCACCCCCAGGAGCCCAGCCGGGGTGCGAGCCATTCACTCATGTGCCCACTTCCCCAGGAGAGGTGCTCAGTGCCTGCCCACTTCTGAAAGTTGAGTCCAGTCACTGAGCAGCAGGGTGACCCAGGCCAGCCAAGCCACTCAGCATGGCCAAGCCTCCCCGAGTCTAAGAGAACCTAAGAGGCAGGGGTAGGGCCCTCCCTGCTGAGGGTAGGCATGTGTTTGCCCTGGACACTTCCCAGGGAGTAGTTACTGCTGCAGGGCTCCTTGTAATCAAGTCTCACCCACCAGCTGCAGCGACCCGCTGAATCCAGGTCCCCGACCTTAATTAGCATTCTCACACACTGAGTCTGAGCCTGCGCCTGCCCCCGAAAGGCCAGAGCTGGGCAGCATTCCCGTGGCCACGGCACTTGTCTTGCAGAGGATCACCCGAGGTCGGCCGCCTGGGGGACGGACCTTCCCGGTGAAAGAAGCCCCAGTCCTCCTCTTGGAGGTGGGGGACACCACTGGCAGGATGACTAAGGACCTTCCACCTCTGTGTGGACGGCCCCTGCCCTGGAGGTGTGCTGAGGGGGGTGGGAGGGGCAAGCGCACCAGCCCCTTGCTGGGCTCTGGGTCCAGAAGGGTGTCCAGGAGCTGCAGTAGGGAGGGCTGGGGGGGTGGAAGAGTGTGCGTGGCCTCACGGAGGAGCCTGACTGCGCTGCCCAATTCACGCTCTGGGGGAAGCTGTCCTGCAGAGCCCCAGGCGGCCCACAGCAATCTGATGGCAGGTCTGTGAGCCTGTCCCATGCCTCCCCCAAGGCTACAGTGTCTCCAAGTTATAAGTATTCAAGGTACATTTTCCGGGAAAGTGAAGAAAGGCAGTAAGTCCTGTGGAAGTGGGCCCTCCAGGAGCCAGTGTATCGGGGTGGAGGAGGAAACCCAGGCCCACTGCTGACACCTCCTGCTTCATTAACACCGTGCTGTACGGCCGACGCTGCTGCTCCCATTTTACAGAGAGGAGACTGAGGCTCAGAGGAGGTCACAAAGTAGTAGTGGCAGAGCCACTTTCAGCCTTCTCTCCTTACCTGTGTCATTCTTGAACCTGGGCAGAGGGCTCAAGGAGTCAGGCTGCCCGTGGCGCTCAGGGCCTGACAGAAACACGCCCTGACAGTTCCACCATGGAGGCCAGGAAGTTCCGGCTCCAGGGCCACTGGCGCTTCGCCCCTAAGGCCCGGGGCCCCCGTGTCTGAGCCTGAGTGACTCCATCTGCAGCCCCAAGGACTCCTTCATCCGTCAGGGCTTTCTCAGGCCGCCTAGCTGTCCCGATTAGTGTCCACTCCTGCTGGTTAGCTGCCCAGGGTTTGTTTGTTCGCTTGCTTTGCTTTTAAGTTCATTAATTTATTTGTTCCTTCCAAGAATGAGAGAGGGAGATAGGCATCCCCTTTTTTTGTTTGTTTTTGATTTGTTTCAGTTTTGCCAGAGGGCACGTGTGTTTGCTGAGTGGGGTGGGGAGAGAAAGTGAGAAAGCAGCCCCTGTAGTGGTGGTCACACTGCAACCCCCTCTCCACTTCTCCCACCTTTCAGAATTTGGGGCATATATGCACAGACATCTAGCATGTTTCTCAAGCCAGCAGGGCCAGGGCTCCAACTGCAACTGGCCGTGCAGAACCCAGCTGCCTTAATCACCGCCACAGGCTGGCCCCACGACAGGGTCTTCCTAAAAACTTTTACAGTGAATCACTGTGCATCTTTACAGTATGCAACAGGTTCTCCCAGCGTGAATATAGTGCATATTAGTCAAGTCAAAGATACTACTATAAACATTACCATCAACAGATAACTTTTCATTTCTGTGTCTCTTAAATGTTTTGCTTGTTTTTTCCCTGATCCACTCTCTCCCACCCTCTATCACCACTCCCCCCTACACTGTCTCTAGTACCTATAGCTGGCCTCCCTGCTATTATACCTCAGTTTCTGCTATACAGTGCATACATTTGATATATATTAAGTGGGGCCAAAAGGCCCTGAAACAGATGCCTCTGCCGTGCCCAGTGGTATCCATCAGTGGCCCGCTTCCCGCCTGCCCCAGGCGTATTTTCAAACACACATTTCTTCCACATTTGCAATTTACCACATGCGTTGATTGGCAGACCCCACCCTTGGCTGCAAGGACTGGAGTCATTCGGATGGGGACCGCTGGGCCCTGTTGATTATTGAGTGATAGCAAAAGCGAGAATCATTCTATTGTTTTGCCTCCTATTTGAATCTTTGCGGAAGCAACAACAGCAATCAATTTTGAATACCAGCTTCATTTGAACCAATTAAAAGAGGACTGATTTCACTTTAAATTCGATTTGCAATGGCAGCACTCTCTAGGAAACAGATAACTGAATTATTTTCACCACAAACATTTTGGCATTTTATATCCTGGGTGGGGTGATCTTTAAAAGATGCCTTGATGTGCTGAATCGTTTCTAAGACGACATAATAAAAACAAAGCTGGGTCCCTTATTTCCATGGTAGTGGGTTACGGACACCATCATTTTTTTTTAACATAGTGGCTAAGGTTTTATGGTCCGGACTATGTCAAAAACAATAAAGTGACTGCATAATTCTTAGCCAATGGCCGATTCTATTGGCTTAACTTTTTTTTTTAAGTTTATTTATTTCTCCCAAGAACAAGAGAGAGAGACAGTATGCCCAACAGGGTCTCGATGCTCCTACCCCCAGCTTCAGCCCACTCTGGATCTGGACGTGCAAGTGTTAGGCATCTCTAGTGAGGTCTCTGGACGTGAACCTGGGACCTCCCCTTGTGAGTCTGGCTTGCAGAGTGTTGTGTTTTACCACTGCACTACCATCAGGCCTCTGGTTTAACGTGATTTAAGTGTTGATTGGCATGGGAGAGAAATAGAGAGGGTCTCAAAGCTAGGTCATTCGGATTCCGTACATGGGAACATGGAAGGTTTTGGAGAAGTTGCTTCGATGCTCCAAGCCTGTTTCCTCATCGGTGAAATGATGCTCGTGTTGTCAATGTCAACAGCTTTTTGAGGGACCAAGGTGGAAGGGTGAGAACAAGCCGAGCCTCGTGTCTGGCTTCAAGACAGCACCTCTTCACATCAGTTCCTCTCTGGAGCTCAGTCTTCCGTATGTGAAATGGGTGCATGGCTCCCTTCCTGGCAGAGAGCCTGGCACAAAGCCTGGCATGCAGCGGGCATGCGACAAATGCTAGCCACTGGACCACAGTTGTTATTATCCTTTAAGAGCCCCTCTCTGGGCCTGGCCAGTGAACTAGCTGACCCCTTGGGTATCTTCCTCCCCAGGGCTCTGTGAGGGGTGCAACTTAATTTCTTTTTGTCGTTTTTAATTTGCTACAGGGTGCATGGGCTCACCGGAGAGAAAGTGAGAAAGCATCCTCCAGCAGGGATGACCATGCTGCAGTCCCTTCTCCTTCATTCTCCTCTTGGGAGTTTGGGCATGCATGTACACACACCTGGTGTCATTTTCAAGCCACTGAGCCGGGGACTCGAATCACATGTCAGCTGTGTAGGATCCAAGCGCCTTAACCTCCCTGCTACCTGACTGTCCCCCTTTCATCTTCTTGTCTTTAATAATGAAGATTTATGAGTATTTATTAATTTATGCATTTTCAATTATGGTTCTACCATCTTCGCTTCTTAAGGCTGCATCCAAATTTTTCTATTTTCTTAAATACTGTGTAGTCAGTTAAGAGCTGACTAAATAGGGGGAAAATCCACCCACCAGTATCTGAGCATACGGCTTCAGCAGCCGGGCCTGCACGTGAAGTGAAAAATCCCCCGCAGTGCCAGTGCGAGCCTGGCGCCCCGGCCCGGAGCAGCCTGCAGCACTCCAGCCTACTGCTGCATGAACTTTCTCACCAGCAGCCTCAGAGCCCTGTGGGGGCTCTTCAGCTCCCCTGCACAGTTGGGAGCCCAGAGTCCTGGCACGGGGGGCTGCCCAGGGTGTCCTGGGATTGGAGTCCAGGATGATCTTTTTAGGGCCTCTGGCGGCCTTGCACCCCTGAGGGAGGCCGGCTCTGCCCAGCTGCTGCCTGGCGAGGATGATGCACTATCTCTGTACCCCCTGAATCGGGAGGATGGGACAGTGCCTAGCCCAGCTTTGGGAATCCATGGGGAGATGGGGATGGCCAGTGGTTGGAGGCCCTGAAGGGCTTTCTGGAGATGAAGCCTGCTCTGAATCTTTAAGGACATGCAGGAGGCGGTAGGGGAAGACAGATGGGGAGGGAATCCCTGGCACAGAGCAAAGCTCTATTAACAAAGGCATGGGGCAAAGCTGGGGCATGAAATGGGGTGAGCTGGAAAACTAGATCAAGAGTCTTGGGGCCGGGGGTGGTGCGGGGAGCCCTCAGCAGGAGGCAAAGGCAGCCAGCTAGCAGGGGCCGAAGAGACCCTTATAGGCTTTGTGTCCGCAAAGGCTCATTCTGGCACCAGAGTGTGGAGGCTGGAGGTAGCACAGCCATGCAGCCACAGTCTCCCCTCTGACGGCATCCTCCAAGGCCTTCCCAGTGAGCAATGGCCGGCCCAGGGAGAGGGTCACCCAGGGAGGTGGGGGGCTGCTGGAATGAGTAATAAATGACCTCACCTGTGACGGAAGCTGGACCTCGGGGACTAGGGTTTAGACCTCCTTTCTCCCCAGTATGGACTGTGACATGAATGCCCTTGTGGGGCTCTCCATAGTCCCAGATTCTCCAGAATTATGGAAGTCTTGTGGGACCAGAGGTCTTCCAGGTGGGCCCAGCTGCTGACTTCCTGGCCTTGTTCTTCAAGGCAACCTTGCACAAAGCTGTGAGGGAAGGGCATGTCCTGATCCCCTCTCTCTGTGACTGCCAGGCAGCTCTGGGGATATTTTATGCTTGGACAGGAGGGCAGAGTGCCTTTGACCTGACTTTCTGGGCCAGGGGTTCTACTCCACCCAGCACAGCCTGCTCCTTATCGTGACCATAATGACCCTATTGTACCAAGGCTTTTTCTGGGAGCTGCCACGGATCCTCTTGGCAGGAGCGAAATGCACTCGTGGTCCCCAGGGCTTTCTTTTGGCCCACGGTTTGTAGTTGACTTTGCTTCCCAGGCAGATTTCAGAGGGTGGCGCCCGCCGTTAGAGTGGGGGCCCTTCCCCTTTAACACTCCTGCCCCTTCCATGCAAGAAAGAAGGCAGCCTATTTACACTTGTGGGAGAGGAAAGGGGTGGGGTCACAGAGGGAGTGGCCCCAGGGATCCTGTCAGGTCCCTCCCAGGCAAAGCAGACACACTGCACTGCTCCAGGCTCTGCCTCTCACCCTTCTCTGCTCTCAACAGCCCAGTGAGATGTCTACTCTCAGGAGTGGTGGCCAGAGGGCCTTGGCCACTCACTGCAGACCCAGAGCAGAGATGCAGGGCCTCTAAAACGTGGGTCCTTCCTTCTTCCTCCCTTCCTCAGCTCTGAGGGTGCTCCTGTCCATGTTATGTCCCTTCAGTGACCCCAGGAGAGTAGGGGAGCTGCCCGGCCTGCCCTGGGAGAGCGCGCAGCTGATGCCTGAATGGGTGCCCACGGTGTTCCACCCGGCCGAGCTGCCTCCTCCCCCATGCCCAGCACGTGGGGGCCACTGTGGGCTGACGGGAGGTGGGGGCTCAGTAAAGGGCTGCAGCTGCCCGACCAGACTCAAGACGGGCCTGCAGGCGCCATGTGTTTTGATCTGATGCTGCGCTGGAATATTTGAGCTCTGCCGACGGATGTGATATAAAAATACAGCCGGCTGCCAGCGCAGCCGGGGAGGGCGGCTTCCTCGCCAGCAAGTGCCACGGCAGCGTTCCTCCCGTCCCTCAGCCCCCACCCCCGGAGCCGGGGGCAGGATCCGAGGATGGGAGCTGCTTCTATAAAGTATTAACAATTCTGCCTGCTTGGAGGAATATTTTCTTTTGAATCCATATTGAGCTGTAATGGAATATTTGGATTATGCCTTTTTTTTTCCTCTGTTCTCCAAACTCAGCAACTGAATTAAAATGCAGGAGTTAATGTAAACATATTATTTCTGTTTTATCTTATGGGACCTGTATTAGTGACAGGCTTGGGCCAGGTACAAATGACCTCTGAGAAGCCCAGTGTTCAAGCCAGCATCCCCTCACTCAGGCCAACCTCTCCTTCTTGTTGAGGTGGCTAGACTTAATTAATTTATTATTGTTGTTGCCTAAAATGTTCCAAGAGCCCAAGGGGAAGTCCTGAGCAGAACCGGCTGTGTGGAAGGCTTCTCTGTGACAAGGCAGAGTGACACACACATCCCATGTTACCCATGACACCGGCTGGTCCTGGGCCACACGGCCACCTCCAGCCTAGCTTCCTCACCACAGGGCAGGGCTGACACTAGCTCTGGCTCAACAAAGCAGACGTAAGAGAGAACAGACAGACCAAGGTAGGCCTTGTCCGTAAGAGAGCCACGGAGGGCACAGACGACCCACCGCACTGGACTGGAAAGACCAACACGACAGTGGACTCGGCAGGTCAGAGAAGCCATCCTGGCATCAGTTCCTGGAGCAATGCGTGGGCAGTAGGGCTCACAGCCCCCTCGGGTGGATGTCACCTCCCCGAGTTGATCGATGAAGACAGAGACTCAGCAAGGCGCCGAGCCTGTGTCCCGGCAGCCGGCAGGGTGAGAAGCTGGGCTGCTGTCTCTGTTTATCCAGCTGAAAAGAAAGTCTCTCCAGGCAGCCATCGCAAGCAAGTGGCAAACATCTGTCGGCCAAATGGGGTATTAAGCACAGGTGTCTTCTGTCCCCGCCCAGCACTGGAAGGTGTCCTTCTTGGGATTCGGGAAGGAAAAGGGGTAGGATTTATTGGCATTCTTCTGAGCCCCTCCCAGGCTGGGTGCTCCTGCTGTTTTCTGTCTCCTGGGAGCCCTGGGTGTGGGGCTGTCCTTACCCCTAGTACCTAAGGAAGTTCTGCAGAAGGTGGTCATTTGTTCATGGCCTAATAGCTGTAAGTGACAGAAAGCTGGCCCCCATGAGAATTCATTTTTTTCTCTGCAGACCTCCCCGCTTCTCAGAGGCCCAATAAAAGCCAACGCATTGACCAAGCACCCCTTTCCTTAGTCCGACAGGGCAGCCCTGAGCAACGGGGTCTCCTTGCCCTCCTCTGCAGCCCGGCACAGCCCCCCCTTCAGCCTCCTGAGCACCTTCTCCGTCTCCCACAATGGCACCCGAGGCTCCTTGCCCAGCACTAGGACGGCCTCGCTGTCCTAAAATGCACTTGTGCCCTCCTACCTCTGGGTCCTTTTGCTGTGCCTCGCCCAGCGTCCCCTCCCCAGCTTTGGAAAGCCACCCTTTCCCTATACCCTCCTTAGAGGCCATAGGAGTCGGTGGAAACATGCTCAGTAAATCCCTGTTATTATTAAATTTGGAGCCAGAAGACCTGAGCCCTGACCTGAACCCCGTGGAACCCTAGCACCAGCTGTGAAAACTCAGGCAGGATTACTCACCTCTCTGAGCCCCATAAAATGTGCCACTCACCACATGAAATGCACCAGTAGTAATACTTATGAGCTCCAAAATGTTACTCCTCTGCTGGGGTGGACCAGCAAGTCTGGGCCCGTCCTGCAAACTTGGTAAGATAGATTTTGAAGTGGGAATTCTGAGGCCATAGATCTGGAGGTCTTTTCAATAATGGGCAATTCTCTCGTGGCCTTCCAAAGCTGCTCTCTGAGTTCCCAGGGTGCCTCTGGCCTTGCCACAGTGTCAGCCGCACCTCTGAGGTAAGGTCACTCCATGGTCCTGATTCAGGTGGGAGGCCAAACCACAGGCTGGCAGGCCTACAGTTCTAGGAGAGCTCCCAGTGACCTCCTTCACTCACAGGTGGGGTGCTGAGGCCGAGAGAGCAGGGATCCGTGAGCTAGGTCAGCAGTCCTGTGACAGAGCCAGGCCTGGACTCTGGACGCCCTGTGCAGAGGAGGTCGGGCATGTTCTCATCGGCCTTGGCTGACCATTTCCAGTCAAGTGAACCCATCCCCCTGGGTCTCAGTTTCCCTAGCTGTGTCTGTGCCGAGTACACGCAGGCGTGAACATTCCCCCAGGCGTTAGTTGTGGACATGTCTGGGACAGCTCTTCCTAATTGGGGTATCCTTTGAATCCACGACTTGGATGATGAAGCCAGGTAGCTGCAGAGGGTGGGAGGTCCCTCCTCAAGGGACAGCCTGGTAGGTCAGACCAGCAAGGGGCTGGCTGGGTGCCTGAGTCTGCAGACAGAGGCTCGGGGATGAAAGCAGGACCCAGAGCTGTCCTCCTCAGGACAGGCTGGGTCCTAGGCCACCCTAGGCCAAGGACAAACGGGTGAGAATCTAGGAAACAGCTGGGCTGGGCAGGAGAGCAGAGGTAGGAGCACATATGGAGAAGCCTGGGGGCGACAGGGGAGGACAGGAGGCCTGGAGAGTCACAGGAGGAGCCTCAGAACCACCCCGCCCCCAGCTCGCCGAGTTCCTGTGTGTTCAGGAGACCTCTATCTCCCTCTTGCTATGCCTAGTCCTGCTTCACCCCTCCATCCTTGTTATCCTCAGGGTGCCTGGGATCCAGGATACAGGGCTGGGAGAGTTTGGCTTCCTGATCCAATGGCACCAGCACCCACTTTAGTATTTCGTGCTCCTCCAACTTCAGTGTGGGCTGAGTGTGGGTACCCGCAGGGCATCAGTGGTGACGGGGTGAGGGCTGAGCAAGGGGGCGAGGTTGGACTACACTAATGGGAAGCCCTAGGGTCACTGGGGACGAGCAGACTCCAGAACCCCGTCCAGACACCCCAGGCTTTTCCCACCCCCAGTGCTCTTCAGGCTCAATGACCTCGGTCTTGGTTCAAAAACAAGAAACGGTGGCTGTCCAGCCGCACTCTGGTTTGGTCCAAGTAAAGGCATCTGATATGGACTAAGGTCTGGGGCTTTGCCTCGGCTTTCACCCTACCCAGCTGTGGTGGGGCTTACTTTTCAGAGGTCTCAGCCCGCCGTGTCACGTGGAGCCCTCTCAGCCTCTCAGAGGCCCAAATAAAAGCCAACACATTGACCAAGCACCCCTTTCCCCAGTACGGCAGGGCAGCCCCGAGCAACGGGGTCTCCTGGGTCTGAAGTGTAAGTGTTCAGAGGCTGAGTCTGGCCCGCCGCTACTGGGAGGCTTGGACTAGAGAGCACCCCTCCCTCCAGGAGGCACTGGATACCAGACTAGTGGTGGGAAGGCATGGGAGGAATGCAGGGGACATTCCCCAGGATGTATATATTTGGAGTCAATTTGGAAGTTGATTCCTTTTGTCTCGTAGCCACTCATAGCACAATCATGCTAAGTGTCTATGTATGTATATAAAGCAGCTGGCTACAAAGCACTCTCTCCACCTCCTCAGACAAGAGGTAAGGTTGGGTCCTGCAGGCTTGCAGAGTCCTCCGCTAGCCGCCCTCTGTGCATCCCCGGGGGAATGGGAGAGGTAGGCTGAGAGTCTGGAAGGCACCCCACCCCCAGGCTTAAGGACAAACTCCTGCAGCCAACACTTAGATTACAAAGGTTTATTTAGAAAATAGTTTGGTTGTTTTGGCTGTGGTTGTTTTTTGGCAAACATTTAAATACTTTCAGTAATCAAAGATTGTCAGTGCCCTCTTTCTTCCTGCCGACCAAGTCCTGGGGAAGTCAGCCCTTGCTCAGGCAGGACGCGGGGTGGTTGTGTATGTGCCGGGTGGGGGGCATCCCACTGCTGTCTAAACCTGGCCTCACAGCCACACCTCAGGACCCCCAGAGGCAGAGCCACAGATATAGCCCCCTGCTGAGAGGAGAAGGCAGGAGGGTTCTCCCCTTTCTCTTCCCCCCTCCCTAGAGGCCTGCTGTCACTCTGGCCCAAACTCCTGCCATAACGCACCCTGCTGTGGGTCTTGGAGGCCAATCCATCTCTGGATCTCTGGCAATCACCCAGGGGCCACACCCGCCCCGCCACCTGTTCCTCCCAGCTCCGTGATATGAACTGTCCAGGATCTCTGCGGGACGAGGAACAGGTCACTGCCTGAAACCTCTTCTCCTCCGTCGGAAGAGGATGTGCTTGAAGGAGCGCCGGAAGTCCTGATTGAAGACGGTGTAGATGACCGGGTTGAGCGAACTGTTGCAGTATCCGATCCAGAAGAAGAACTTGAAGAGAGGGCCAGGCACCTGGCAGGCCTCGCGGCAGATGCCATACAAGCTGTAGCTGAAGAAGAAGGGGAACCAGCAGAGCACGAACACGCCCATGACCACCGCCAACACGAAGGTGAAGCGCTTCTCTCGCGCCTGGGCCACCTTGCGGCGGCACACGCTGCTGCGAGCCCGGCGCCGACGCGACAAGAAGAACTCGACGGAGCGCGAGCTGGCGCGCGACAGGCGCCCACCGGGGCCAGGGGATCTGGAGGCTGCCAGAGTGCCCTGCTCGGCCGTGCCGGGCCCGGACTCGGGCCCGGGTCCGTCAGCAGCGCCCGCGCTCCCCTCGGCGCCTGGACGCCGCCTTCCGCCCCTCCGCAGGGCTCCCCTGCGCCGCCGCCTTTCTGCTGCAGCGCTGCTCTCGTCGGGCTCCACGTCAGGTCGCGGGGGCGCGCAGTGCCCGTTCTCGCCCGCCGCCGCGCCCAGCCCATTCTCTGTGGTCGGGGACGCGCCGTCGGGGCCTGTGGGAGTGCGCTTCTCGCTGAGCGTGCGCGTGCGCAGCTTGGCCACACGGTAGATGCGTGCATAGACCAGGCCCATGATGAGACAGGGTGCGAAGAAGGAGCCGATGCAGGAGGACAGGATGTACCAGGTCTCGTCGTTGAGGCCACACTGCGGGTAGGCAGCGCCGTCGGGCTGGCGGTAGAGCGAGACCAATGGCGGGAAGGAGATGACGGCCGAGATGAGCCACACAGCCACAATGGTGGCCTTGACGCGGCGCGGCGTGCGTTTCAGATTGTACTCGACGGCTTGCGTCACGGACCAGTAGCGGTCCAGGCTGATGGCACACAGGTGCACGATGGACGAGGTGCAGAAGAGCACATCGAGCGCCAGGTACACGCCGCACCACACCTGCCCGAAGTACCAGTAGGCCATGAGCTCGTTGGCCAGCGAGAAGGGCATGACCAGCGTGGCCACCAGGATGTCAGCCGACGCCAGAGACACCAGGAAGAGATTTTGTGGCGCGCGCAGCGCCCGGCTGGTCAGCACAGCGATTACCACCAGCACGTTGCCCACCACGGTGAAGACGATGAGAAAGCCCACAACGGCCGCCAGCCCCGCCACGGCGCCTGCAGAGTACTGACCCGGCGGCGGCCCCCAAGAAGCCCCGGAGGCGTTGGCGCCCCCGTCGCTGCCCCACTCGCCGGCGCTGCTCGCGTTGGGGCCCACCGCCGCCGCCACCGCCAGCGCCGCCGCCAGCGCCGGGGACGCCATGGTCCTCCCGCAAGCTACGCGGTCCCGCTTGGAGCCCGGGCGCAGCCGCGGCAGCTCGGGCGCCCCCCAGCCCGGGTCGGCGCCCGCATCGCTGCCTGCTCCTCGGGCGCACCCGCAGAGGACCGCGGCGCCCCGTTGCCAGCCCTCGGCCGTGGTGGCTCCGCGGGCGGCGCACCAGGGAGCGTGGCTGCGAGGCTCCCCGCAGCTGCCGCGGGCGTAAGTGCAGAGCAGAAGGCGCCCGGAGCGAGCGGCGGCGCCGCGGCGGGGGGAGGGAGGCTGGTCTCGGGGTCCTCGCGCAGCCCCGCCCTCGGCCAGGCTCACGGGGAGCGACCCGGCTGCGAGCCCACGGCGATGCGGCGCCCGAGAGGGCGCGCCCGAGCGGCCCCGCGGCCCCGGCGCCCGGCCGGGGCGCAGGCTGCAGGCGGCGGCGGCCCGGGCGCTCCACCTCCCATCCGGCCGGCTAGGGCTCGGCGCGCCGGGGCACCGGCTGCCTCTCCTCCGGGCCCCGGTGCCGGCGCGCAGCCTCCGGCTCCAACTTTACTTTCCCGGGCTGGGCGCTGGCGCCGCTGTCAGTCTTCCTCTGCGGCTTCGGGGCGCGGGCGCCCCCCGCGGTCTGCGCTCGGCCGTGCGGACGCCGCCTCGCCCTGCCTAGCTCGCCGGTGCTGCGCCGCCGCTGCCACCTTCGCCGCTGCCGCCGCCGCCGCCGTGCGCTCGGCGCGAGTGCAGTCGCCCCGGCTCAGCTTCCAACTTGAGTCGAGTTGCGCAGCGGGGAGGGCGCGCGGGGCGGGGCGGGGCGCCGGGCAGGCCCGCGCCGCCGGCCCGGGGGGAGCGGGCCGGCAGCCGGAGCCCGCGGCCGCCTGGGCGAACCTGCCGGCGCGGCGCCGGGGAGGAGTCCGGGGCGGTGGCGCGGAGCGCGCGCTCGGCGAGGGCGCCCCCTCCAGGGCCGACTGCAGCCTGCGGGACAGGGTTGAGCAGCGGCTGGCCTGGGCGGTGAGTTCCAGAAGCCTGTTCTTTCTAAGACGGGAGCCTCCTTCTCCTCCCCCGAGCACTGGTGCATGAGCGCGCACACACGCGCGCGCAGCACCGACTGGCTTGGGGTCCGCGGCCTGATTGGAGAGCGAGCCTCTTGCAGCCTGGCAAAGGACGCGACGCTGCTTGGGTGAGCACTGGTCCTGCTGAGCTTGGGGTCCAGCTCGGATCCCTGGCAGAGCAACTCCCCGCCGGGCCTCAGTTCCCTCCTCTGCCCGCTTCCCAGCGCTGCTGGAGCATGAATCATAACGGCGGTGTCTATGGAAGCCCTGGGCAGGCTCCCAGACTCTGCACCCATGTTGGCAATTATTGAAGTTTAATTCTTATGCTTCGTGGCTCTGCTTTTAAATGGTTGAGGAATGTTAAAAATCACTGCCTCCAACAAACACCCAGAATGCAACTGGCAAAATGATGGGCAGTTTCCTGTGAGTGGGTTCAGGGGAGAGCGACGACTCTGGTACCCCTGCCACTCTCCCAAGGCCCTAGTCCAGTATGCACATTTCGCAGACGTGCTCTGTCACCTGGCCTGTGTTGGGTGCTGGGCATTGGTCCCGCCTTCTACAGCCTGAGGTCTGTGGGAGACAGACCTTTAGGGAGGAGGCAGCCCCCAGGGAGAAGTTAAAAGTTCCCAGGCCTATAGTTTCTCCACTAAGACAAAAGGGAGGACCCCTCCTTTCAGCAGTCCCAATGCCGCCTCCCCACCCCAACCCCCACGCTGGCCCTCGCTTTCTCTCTATGAGGTCAGACAGGACAAAGGAGGGAGCTGCCAATGCTGTGACTGGTGGGAGAAGGGAGGATGGACTCTGGGCGCCCAGGAGGCCATCCTGGGAGAAGTCGTTGCTACTCCCTTCCCCACCCCCAGTGACCCTCATAATGCACTTAGTTTGGGGGCCACTTCTGTGAGCTCCTAGAGGGCATTCACTTTAGCCTGACAGCCTGGCTTCTTCCTCCCAGACTGGGCAGCCTTGCTAGGATAGCACCTGCCACCACGGGGCTTTGGCCTCCTTGTCTACCATGCAGTCATCTGCAGAGCCTATGCTGTCCAGGCAGGGTCAGGCAGACATCAGATATGCCTGGCGGCGGGCCTGCCTGAGGAGGGCTGCACTTTGGAGGATGACAGAGCCTTCTGGGCCGACTCTCGCTGCAAAGGGTCAAGGCTGTCGTGTGAGAGGGTGAAACCAATGGCTGTCGAGGATCATCGTCTTTGTTAAAGGCCCTCCTCGTCCTAGAGGCCTAAAGGTACCTTGTACCATGCCCCAGTGGGTCCCTAGGGTGGACAAGGGCCTTAGTCCCGAAGAAGTAGGAAGCCAAAGGATGATTCAGAAAAAGGCAGTGGTGCAGATCAGATGGAGGTTTTGTAGAGATCGCTCTCCTCCCAGCACCCAGCCAGCCTTGTAGGCCTCCCCCACATCACAAAGGGTTCTCATCTTTTTTTCTTTTTTTAAGAATTATTTATTTATTTAATTCCATTTGTTATTATTTTTTAATTTAACCAGAGAGAGACGGAGAGCGAGAGAGAGAGAGAGAAAGGGAAAGGGAGAAAGCAAGCCGCCAGGTCCCAGACTTGAAGTGTGGTCAGCCATGTGGGAATCCAGCATCTTTAACCACCATCCCACCTACAGGGTTCTCATCTTGCAGGAAGCACTCTTGTAGGTGCTGGGGTGGGGTGGGGAGCAGTATTCAAGGTCTTGGCTACATGACAGCCTCAGATGTTCACATGTATAAGGAATTTGAAGGACAGAGAGAACAGAGCAGCTGGGGCCCGAAGCCAGACAGGGCTTCCCACAGCCTAGTGAGCAGCTCTCCTGGCCAGTGAGTGGCCAAGGCCCTTGAGAAAGGTTGGCAGCTTGTTGACCTGGTACTCCTGGTATAACCAGGAGGGGCAGGAAGGTTCACTCCAGGGTCTGGAGCCCACACAGGAGGGGGAGGATCCTTAGGGAAATTGAAGCCCCCCCAGGCTGTGTTTAGGAGTTGCAGTGCACGCAGGCCTTCCTGCCTGCCTGCCTGTGGGAGGCCCCAGGGATTATAGCTTTCGTAAAGGACCTGGAGAGGCCGCTTGCCCCAGACATGGAAAATTAGGCTTGACAAACTGCTCCAGATTATCCTATAACAAGCAAAACAGCATGCGTCCGGAAAGACTGCCAGAAAGAAAGGCTGCGCATGGCCCAAGGATGACGAGGGAGAGCGCCGAGGGAGACTGCTGTAGGGAGTCAGGCTGTATTGTGGGCGCTGTGGGGGGTGGTGCCCACACGTTTGTGGGGGTGCAAGGGGAAGGGGCATGGGTGCAGAGGAAAACCACATGGCAGTGGAGCATCCTGGGGCTGCAAAGGCATGCTTGCCCTTCAGCTCACTGTGATGAGTGGGAGCCAGGGCAGGGATCGTCCAGCCCGGGCCAGCCAGCCATGGGGCATTGGGTCCTAGGCCTGCTGTGTCTGAGTTGTGGGCCAAGCAAGTCATAGCTGTCCCCGAGAAGGGATTTGGATGCATGCCTGCTGAGTGACACCTGGAATGCAGTGCTCTGCCCCTCATCAGCAGCCTCAGCTCAGGTTGAAGGGAGCTTGTTTCCTCAAACCACTTCTCTGCACACACAGGTATGCATGCACACACACATGTATGCACACACGCACACACAATCTCTACATGCACATGTCCATGTACACATGTATTATGGGCACATGTTCACTCACACAGCATACACATTCATGTGTGGGAACATATATGACCACATGCACACATGTATAAACATGTGCTTGCATCCTTGTGTGTGCATACATCCATACACACACTGTATGCACACATGCATGTGTGCCCATGTATGGTGGCTGAGGACCTTGGGAAAGGCTGGCAGCATGTTGATCTAGTGCTTCTGGTATGACCTAGTATTCCTAGCATAACCAGGAGGGTGCAGGAAGGTCCACTCCAGGGCGGGGTGCACCCACACATATGGATACACATATAGATGTATACATATACTCATATATGTGCATATACATGCACACTAGTACTCATGCATATATACTGTTGCACACATACATGCATGCATACATATCTCATTTGTACCTGAACTTGTATACACATGCTGAGCTCTCACCTGTGCATATGCATGTATTCGTGCATATATAGTATGCACACATTTGTGTATGCCTGTGCACACCCTTAGGCATAGGCATGTACACACACAAACACCTTGCTGCACACCTCTCTCCATGCAGGCACCCCTTCGTGTGTGTGTGCATGCATGATTTAGATGTGTCTGCACAGAGGTCTGCGGCCATCTCTCCTTCCTAGGCTGCAGAGAGGGTGTTTTTCTGAGGCCACACTGCAGGCAGCTCCGTGTAGGGTTAAGGTGGGCTCTGCTCACCTCCACCTGCTCCTTCAGACAGGTCACCCCTCTCCCTTTGGCAGTGAGGCCATTTGTCACTGCCTCAGGTAGACTCTAGGCCTTGGTGCCTGTTGTTCTGATGGCCTGGTGGCCCTTTGTCCCATGTGTCCCTTGGGCTCTCTCCTTTCAAGACTTGTATGAGGTTCTTCCTCCTCAAAGTCTCCCCAGGACCTTCCATCGGGGTTTGGTCCGCGTCGGTGACTATGTGTCTCAGCTGTGGGCTCTCACTGGGGGCTCCTCTGTTCCCACTGCCTGGCCCAGGACCTGGCTCACAGCTCATAGCAGGAGCTGCATTAAAGCATGGGGGAGGGATGGGTGGATTGTGTATTTTGCAGGGAGCCCTGAAATGTGCCTGATCTCCCGTCTTTTCAGCCATGCCGGATACCTGCTGGATGCTGAGTGCAGGTGGGGCCTAGGAGAGCACAGAGGTGCCTTGATCTAGCAGCAGCTGCCTGTGCCAGACCCCAGCAGTCCCCACCCAGCCGGCCCTTCCTGTCTCCAGTCCAGCAGTTTGGAGTTGTCAGATATGGATTTAAGCTCCCTCATTCCCTTACTTATGGCAGTGGTTTGGCCTCAGTTTTCCCTGTCTGCAACATGGGAGCATCGGGCCAGATGGTTCCTGGGTCTGTGCCAACTGCTCCCTCGCTCTCTACTTGGCTGTGAGCTCCCGGAGGGGGCATTGTATCAGGTCTGCTCGTCTTTGTCCTTGGTTGGTTCCTACAGGTATAGGGGAGCACCTGGAGTCAGGGAGATACTTCCACTTAGCTGTGGCTGGTGCAGGATAGTGGGGGAAAAGCCAGCCCATTTCTTGTCTCAAGACCAAAAGGACATGTTTTCTCCTTCCAGCCAAGCTGAGGAATTTTTTTCTCCAATGTTTATTTGAAATTTCATTTTTAAAGATGAGGCAGGGAAAAATGGGGCTGCTTCTATCCGTGCCCCTCCCTGAAGAATTCCAGACACCTATTTGTCTTGTCAGAACGTGGCAGGGATCCGCTGGCCGTGCCTGGCTCTCCCTGCAGACCGAATCCATTGCATATTGATCAGCATTGATGGATTTGGCACAGCTGAGTTCTTACAGAGCTGGCGGAAGTCCCTCTGGAGAAAGAACTGCTTAGGGGACTGGCTTTGATTTGCACTGAGTGTAATAGATTAAAGCAGTGGGTCAGCATGTCTTATTGAGCACCGGCTCTGTTCCTCGGCCCTGCCCTGCTGGAGTTCAGGCTCAGATCTACCTCCTGCCTTCCAGCCTGCCTCTCTGCCGGCCTGCTCTGCCTGCTGCAGCCCGTTTCAGTCTTGCCCTGTCCCCATTAGGAGCTTGCTGCTGCCCCCAGCTACTGTCCCTAGACATCTGAGCCTGCCATTTTAGGCCCTCCAAGGCCAGGCCTCAACCCATAACTCTTCATTCATTCAGTTACTCATTTAACCCACAGACATTGGAGCATCTGTATGCCACCCTGGTGGCCAGGGCAGGGGCAGCCCTGGAGACCTGACCTGCTGCTCACTCTCTTTCTCTCTCTCAGGCCCAAAAAGGCTGTGAGAGCTGGACCCTGGACGCTGAATTTTGCCCATGTGGCCTTTAGATGCTGTCTTTCTTTTCCAAGCTTCATTAGCCATTGTGCAGACTCCCTAGAATGATGTCTGTGGTGCCTTTTGCCTGAGGCCTGGTCATTGCAGGTGACTGAGGGAGGGTGGTCACATGACCCTGTTCCAACCAATGAGACCTCCTTGGTGACAAGCAAGAATTGTACAATAAAGTTCACTGCCTGCCTTCCTGTTTGATCATGCATGTGTAAGGGTGTGATGCCAGGAGCTACAGCAGCTGTCATGTGACTAGGAGTAGGAGAGGATGATGAAAACCATAGAAGGAAAGAGGTTGTGGGCCCCTAATGCCGTTGTTCCTGAGCCTCCATGAACCCACTCTGGAGACATTCTTGGGCTAGATTTCCTCCTGCCAACGGAGACTTTAAGTGGCCTTAAAATTTAAGCTCCTTGGGGAGGAATGTTCTGCAGCTGGCAGCTGAATACATCCTAGTGAATTTGCTGTCCGTAGTCCTATTCGGCCTCCTTTGGGAGAATCACCAGGTGAGTGTGGTAGGCAAAGCAGTGCCCTCGCTCCCGCTGTTTCCCTCTACATACCCAAAGACGTCCACATCCTAATCTCTGGAACTCGTGAACGTGTGACCTACGTAGATGTGATTAAGATAAAGACCTGGCTGGGGAAGTTACCCTAGGTGACCCAGGTGGGTCCCCGTAATTACAATCCTATGTGTGAAGGAGGGAGGCTGCAGGATCAGAGGGAGACGTGAAGAGGGAAGCGGAGGTTGGAGTCACAAGCCAAAGAATGCAGGCAGCCTTTAGAAGGCCCTAGAAGCGGGAGAAACGAGGAGGCAGCTCCTCTCGGGAGCCTCCAGAAGGCACCAGCCTGGTCGGAGCAGTTCAGGTTTCTGACGTCCTGAGCTGTGAGATGATACACGAGTGTCGTTAAAAGCAGCCGTATTTGCCATCATCCGTTACAGCACCATGGGAAGTGCACGGAGTCCCTGGGCGTTCGTGGAATGAATACACGAATGGATGAATATATGCATGTAGGGAATGAGCTGGAACTTCATAACGATCAAATTCTAGATATAAGGGGTCGTCATTACTGCAGCCCTGATCTGACCCACTGTGACAGCAGGCAAGCCACCTGACCTCTCTGAGGCCGTTCCAGCCCCCAAGTCTAGGGTGGTGCTATAGGCATGTGAGCTGGAGTTAGGGAGTCCAGCAGACGGAGTTCAGAATGCCAGCGCTGCCAAATCCGGGCTGGAAGATGGGGTCTTGTCTGCGGGTACGTGGGGTTGCTCAGGTCTGAGCGGGCAGACCTGCCCAGGAATCTTAGACCATTTCGGAGGAGGATGTGTATTTCTCGCAGGCTGTTGGTGCCACCAGGCAAGGAGAAGAGGAGGAGGTTCAAACTAAGCCAGGACCCCCCCCGGACTTCAGGGAGTGCTTAGAGACACATCTTCTCTGCCTCTCACCAGCTGTGTGTCCTTGGACAAATTGCTTCACCTCTCTGAGCCCCTAATGTGGAGTTTGAAGGATTAACTGGAATCCTGTAGATCAAGTGCCTAAGAGGATTCACCTGCGCTTTCAGCCCTGGGTACCTGGCTGGGAGGGGGGGGTGGGCCTTGGAGGGGAGTGATCTATTTTTCTTTATATATCAGTATTGTTTAATTTGTTCCAAGAGCTCAAGTTATTTCAGAAAAAAAAATCTAATAAAGAGAACTAAAATCTTACACTTCCTGGCACTTAGCGACCTCCCATTAAATCGTAGCTGATTTTTATTGTCATCATCACTGTTAAAGTGTGTCTGGTCCCCAGCTGATATTGGAATCCACTACATTGTCCCTCAGACTGTCCCAGCCTCTGTTTGCACCCCCAGGCAGCAGGGGGGTTCTGGGCTTTCAGAGCGGCCAGCCTTGTCTTAGGGTAGCTCAGTCCTGTGAACACTGAGCACGCAATTCCATCCCCGTGCCAGGCTTCAGGCTGGGCGTGAGATTACCGAGAAATCAGCCTCGTGTGTGGACATGGGAACTAAGAGGTACCGGAGCTAGCTCAGGGACAGTAAGAGGGTCTTCCACCCTGGCATTGGCAGGTGAGAAGACAGGTCCTCAGCCAAGCAAGATCCTCCCTGGCAGCTCTCCCTGCCTGCCCCCATGTGCTGCTGCCACCCTTCCTCCCCCCACAGCCTCAGCCAGGATGCCAGGGGTCCCGGACTCTGCAGTCGTTTTGTTCTGCACTTGATCTGCCCGCCGCCTCCCCGCCGCCCCCCCCACCCCCACCCCGTCTGTCTCCTCTGGAGGCCTTCAGGAAGTTTCAGGATGTTCAGATTTTGAAAGCATTTAGTTTTATTTCACTTTCACGTTGCCCCTGAGAATTGGTGCTATTAATAACCCCCTTGCAGATGAGAAGACAGGGGTCTCGGGGAGCAGCGTGGTTGCCCGGTCTCCAAGGAGAGTTCTGGTGAACTGGGCTCGGGTTTAAGCTGCTGCCATATCCAGCCTCGCTGCCTGCCGTACACACCTGAACAGTAACCATCCACTCCATCCAGGACCACATGTGTGGGACTCTTCTGCCCAAAGTGGTCTCTCCGGGGACCCCCGGGTAGCTACACTCCCCCTGCCGGGAGCAGCTGTTTGCCCCCTAGCCCGTTTAAGTGGACAGGCACTCCCATGCTGAACAGTCCTGAATCCAGCACCCAGCGTGGAATGACGGAGGAAGCCCTCCCCTTCTCTGCAGAATACCTGAGCCGGCTCTCGTCTAAGCCACTCTGCCTTGCTGCCTCTCATTTGCTGAGCATTGAATTTGTGCAGGGCTCGAAAGGGCCCCAGAGTGACACGGCTCCTGTCCCCACTGTGGCCAGGCGTTAGGAGCCAAGGGTGCTGCTTGCCCGTGTGGAGAGCACAGGCCGAGTCACGGAAGGCCGGTGCCCGTGTGTGCGTGCTGTATGGCAGTGGCGTGTTCCTAACCGGGCCACCCTCTCCATCCTGCCTCGTGTCTCAGTTGCCCCCTCCTCAAATCCAGGGGCTGTGCCCAGCAGCAACAGTTAATTAAATAAAAGCAATTTCACGCCCATGATCTGTGAATCTGACCATAGCGGACAAGTGCTTCAGAGCGGGAGGGAATTCAGAGGTTTTTTTGGTTTTGTTTGACTTCGAGTATTTTTAAATAGGAAACTGCTGAAAAGCTCCTAACACATTTGGGGAAACGAGCGAAGAATTTTCCCACTTACCCTGACCCTGGAAGCTCCCTTGGCCTCCAGTGTTGATCCTGATTCCCTAGTATTTGTGGAAGGCTCAGTGGTCCTCCCCACCACCACAGCTCTGGAATGTTCGTGTTGGAACCGGGACCCCGTAGGCCCAAACTTAGGGAGATCTGCTCTCTTCTTGAGTTTTCCCTTCCCACGAAGGCTCCGATTTAAACCAGAGATTGGCCATGGGAGGGAGTGGGACTGGCCTGAGGTTTAAAATGATGAGTAAGTCCAGGCACGGCTGATGCTGCTATAACAAAACCTCAAATATAGCCACTTGAACAAGAGGAGTTTTTTTCTTCCACACAAAAGCTTACAGGGCTAGCAGTGGCCAGACAAGGGTCCCGGCCCCTTCTCCCTCTCCCTGGCCATCCCCAGTGGGCCACCTCCAGGTCTCAGGTGGCTACTGTAGTTCCAGCCAGGGCATCATATCCGTGTTTTCTCTGTGGCTTGGCAAGGACCACAGTCCTGTGACCTCAGGGCTGCTTCACCTAGAAGTTGACCATGCCCTTCGCACCGACCTCCCATTGGTCAGAACTTGTTCACATGGTCATAGCTACTGCAAGGAAGGCTGGGAAATGTAGTCTTTCACACGATTGCCATACCCTAGGATCGGCATGTTTTACTATAAGACAGTGTCTCCAGTTTGGCGCTATGACGTTCAGGCTGGGTGCCTCATGGCGTGTTTAGCAGCATCCCTGACCTCTGCTCATTAGATGCCAGGAGCACCCAGCAGAGTGATGAGAAAAAAATTCAGACGGTACCAGATGTCCCTGGGAGGCAAAGTCACTTCCTGTTGAGAACCACCTGGCTAGCTGAAGGACCCAGGCTCCAGTGTCTGCAGCACCCCCGCAGGAAGAAGGCCGAGCTGGGCCAGCATGCCCTATCACAGGACAGCTCCCTCCCGAGTGTGCCCTGCCAGTCCTCGTGCTGGAAGAGACAGAGGTCCGGGTTTTCATGGGACGTAACCTAATTGTTTCTCAGTGCACCTAATCCAGAGAGAGAAGTCTGCGTGGTTTCTATAGAGGGAACCGTGTCCCTCACAGAGATCTGCCCGTGCTACCCCAGACCTGTGAATGAGGTCTTGTTTGCAAACAGGGTTTTGTGTTTGTAATCATGCAAAGGAGGGTACTCTAGATGAGGGTGAGCCCCTGTTCAATATGACTGGGGTCCTTCCCAGAGCAGGAGGAGCCAACACGCCAGAAGTCACGTGAGAATACTACAGAAGCAGAGACTGGAATGACTTGGCCACAGCCAGGAAGGCCCAGAGCTGCCAAAGCTGAAAGAGGCGGGAGGATCCTCCCTGGAGACTTTGACACCGTGACCTCAGACTTGCAGCCTCTAGACTTGTGAGAATGAATTTCCTTAAGCCAAGAGTCAAACTTTCAAGGACAGGACGAGGCCACGAACAGCCCACTCAGGGAGGCTGTGCGGCGATGGTGGGGCTCATTCTGTCTAAACTCTGACTGCAGAGCGCCCACCTGGTGTTGGGCACTGAGACTTGGGGGTACATCCGGGACAAGAACGATGCCTATAGCCTAAGAGGACGAGGAGTGTGACAACTCACACAGAGCCCGAGGTTATCCGGTAACACAGCCGGTTTCCCTGTGGCTTGAAAGTGGTCAGAGCCAGGATCGGGGTGCTGATGTTAGGGTAGGTTAGGTTGGGATCGGGGGGTGGATTGGGTGCTGGTGGGGTTAGATTAGGCTTGGGGTTGGGTTGGAGTAATGGTAGGGTTAGGTTAGGGTCAGGTTTAAGGTCAGGGTTGGGGCAGTGTGGCATTAAGACACAGCTGGGATTCGAACCAGTGTTGATCAGCTGTTGCCCACTTCCTGCCAGCCTCCACCATCTCTTTCCATAGCTCTCTCTGTCCAGCTCCTGAACACCTTACCTTAACCTGATGATCTGAATTGATGGCACTTCAGGCCCGGGACTCAGTTTATCCGTGACTTCTCTAAAGGCCCTCCCAGCTCTGAAAATTCTAATGAGGTCGGCTCCTCTTCAGGTGAGCTTGAATTATAAGCTATTGTTATGCGGAACGCAGGAGTGCAAAGATACTTGGGAAACGAGCTGGAACAAAAGATTCAGAAGATAGCATCAGGCTCTGGTATTATACTTAGAGAAACTATTTAAAAACCAAAGGACTCGTTACTTCAGTGTTCCTCGGAATTGCCCTGGGAAACAGTATTTGACTTTAACAAAAGGTTTGTATCGACAGGACATGTTATCGTTCAATTTCTAGGAAAGAGAGCAGTAATTAGATGCCTCACTCCAGATATTGTTTCAATTACAGCAGAAAAAAAAAATGAATCCCGTGAGGAGGCAAATACCTTCTTTTGTTACCGGAGGCATGCTTCCCAGATCAGATTGGCCCCTGCGTGCCGGAAGCCCCCCTGCAGCCCGCGGGGTCCCTGCCCCCTGTGCCAGGAGGTAATGCGGATGGGGTAGAACTCCTCCTGCAGAGAGCAAAACCCGGGCGCGGTTTGGAAATGTAAAGCATCCTTGATTGCAAGATGAGTTGGTGTCCAGGAGGGGGCGACATTCTAGCGGCCCCGCCCCTCCAGCTTGGCCTGTAGCACAAGGCCTTGGGGGGACAGAAGAGCCATTACTGTGTCCTAAACAGACTCGGGGCTGCTGCTCTCCCCACTTCTCCTCCCCCTACGGTGGCCAGAGCACTGGCTTCCTCTGAAGGACCTGCCCTGAGCCCAGCCCAGACTGGACCTTACCCCCGGCCTCCCCTCTGCCCCAGAGGGACCCTTCCAGAGGGAGCTCAGCACACCCACCCAGCCGCAGGGAACTTCCACAGGGCGGAGTCCGAGCCATAGGCCAGGGCCTGTGCCTCTCCTTCCCCCTCCCGGCCTGAGACCGCTGTTCTGAGTACCAACCACCATGCTTTTCCACTGTGGCCCTCCCCCCAGTGCCTCCCTGCTTGATGCCTTTGCACGTGAGTGCCTCTGCATAGAGCACCCTTCCCAGCATGACAGCTGTGGCCCACTCCTCCTCATTCCCTAAGAGCAGCCCAGCCACCTCTTACAGGAAGCCCTCCTGCATATGCTTGGGGGGTTGGATGCTTCCTGGGCTCCTTGGGACACCAATACCTACCGAAGCCCCATCATGGGGTAGTGAGGCGACATTATCTTGCCCTTCTGGATGCTTCTTCATGCCCTCAGAGACTCCTCTGGGCAGGGACTCAGGCGCTTCCGAGGTGGGGACCCAGGAAAACTCGGCCATATCCAGCCTGAGTGAGCCCTGCGCTCCGAGGAGTGGCTGAGTGAGGACCACATGAAGGCTGCCTGGCCCGGCCCCTCCCTCTGCTCTAGTGACCCGCCCTCAGCTTGCTCGCAGCAGCTTTTGTGCTGAGTCGCCAGCCCGTGGCCTCCTGGCTCGGGTAGTGGCCTGTTCCTCCTGCCCCTAAGGTCACAGTGGAAGGCCTCTGTGGGCCCTGGGCCTCTGGTTTGTGGACAGAAGTCTGACTACTTTTTCTATTTTCCAAAAGGGACTGGGGAAGTCATACCTATAAACATTAATAGACCATTTATTTTCTATTGACAGTATTCTTCCTACCTCCTGTTCCTGGCATAGTATCTTTGAGATGTATATTTCAACCTATTACAGTGTATTATTTTGCTTATTTCTTCCCAAGACACAGAACTTCCCTTTTCCTTGAGATGTACATTAAGCCTTTCTTTAACTAAGACAGAGATCTTCCCTTCCAATCACTGACCTAAGTATTGTGGAACCCACCTATAACCTACAAGGCCCCGCTTCTACATGTCCTGCCTTTTTGGGCCAGACCAATGGAAAATCTCTTCACTAAATGTTGTCTGTCAATCTCAAGCAAATAAAAGGAACTTCTGTACACGATCACCCCGAGAAAAGGCATGTATGCCTCTTCTCCGGCCTAGGTCACTCACACGGCTTGGAAATAAACCGCATTAATTATTAATTATTAATTTTACAGTTGGTTATTTTTTTTTCCGTCGACAGGTTCAAGGTGTTGGGGGGCGGCATGGCTTCCCCGCTCCTTCCCTGGCAGGTCCGGCTTCAGCAGGGCTGCATCCCTCTCTGAAGGCCACAGCCCTGTCAGGGCCGCCCCAGCACTACCCGGTCACTGCGGGCCCAGGCGTGGTGTTGGCTCCCACACGGCTGACCGCATCCGTGGGGCCTTCCCTCTCACTGCAGTCCACCGCCTGCTCCCAGGGGCCCCTCTCAGTGGGCCGTCTGCTTCCTGACCCTACCTCGGCCACATCCAGTCCACGCGACCCCTGCAAAGAGCCCACCAGGGCTCACGGGGACCCCCGGCTCCTGGGTCCTGCTTGCACGCCCTACTCTGAATGAGCTGAGGGTCCGTCCTCCAAACTTCAGTCCTGGGGTGTCTCCTTTGTGGGTTCACGTGAGGACAGCTGCCATAAAGGAGGTGAGCGCCCCTCTGCCAGAGATCCCTACCCAGCTCCAAGACTGCAGCAGCGACTCTGCCCCTGCTTGAATTCAGCTATAACCTGCTGCAGTGTCCTCTGGTGGAGGATGCTCTCCTTGTGTCCCGCCCGCTCACCCTGGGGTGGCCTCAGTCCCCTGCCTCGGTAAATGGGGACGGCAAATGCCCTGGAAGAGCGGGAGGGAGGCCAGGACGCCGGGGCCCGCCTTGGAGAGGGCTGCGGGCACTTTCCCGGCACTGAGCCCAGCACAGTGGGGGTTTCGGGTCACAGCCCAGCCATGGGTGACTGCCTGGCCAGCTGGCTGCCCGCAGGCCTCCCCGGCGGCTGTGCTGAACTCTTGGCCAAGCACCCGCCTGTTCTTGAGGTTTTGAGAACCCCACGGAGCCTGTGGTAGGTCCAGGGCTGCCCACACGGCAGGACCCTCCCAGTCCCACTCTGGCTTCTGCAGCACTGAGGCTGTGGTCGCCACACGCAGGCCAGACTTGGCCATGGGCTGACACGGCTCACCTCTGCTGTCCTGCCTCCTCACCGGGCACTCTGGTCAGCACCCCCTCTCTACAGGTGCCCACTGGACTTTGCCAAGGAGCGTATTTGCGGGAGGTTTGGCAGGTGGAGAGCATGGTCCGGGTCATTGCTCCTCGGCAGGAGGTGGCCAGGCCCACAGCTCCCAGCCTGCCGGGAGCTGCCCTGAAATCGCCTTTCCCGGGGCCTCCTGACTAGGACACCTTCCCTGGGCATCACACCCGCAGGACACGAGCTGACGTGAGCTGGGAGATGGGCAGAGACTCAGAGACGGGCTGGGATGAGAAGAGCGAGTCAAAGAGAAAGGCGGGGTGGCAAGTGGCAATGACTTATTTATTATTTACTTGTTTATTTATGTATTTATTGAGAGATTTTTCCTATAAGGGGTGTGTGCTCATTGGAGAGACAGAGAGAAAGTGAGAAATCACCCCCCACGGGGATGGCTACACTGCAATCCATTCTCCTCTACTCTACTTCTGGGATTCTGGGCACACACGCACACGTGCCCAGCATGAGTTTCGAGCCACTGGGTCCAGGACTCAAACCGTCCTGTCCAAACCACATCCTGTCCACCTGGGACTCAAACCACATGGGACTCCAGTGCCTTAACCACCTGCTGACCTGCAATAACCTCTTTAAACAGTGTCCCATGGGCAGAGCAGGGTCACTATTACACACACACACACACACACACGCACACACAGGCTCTCAAGGGTGCCTAAATAGTGTCAGCAGGAGGCCTGGGTCCTAGCCCCTCCCCAGTCGCAGCGTGCAGAGAATGCACCACGAGGTGGGAGGCAGCTCAACAGATGCATCAGGGCAGAGCAGGGCTAGGTCCTGTTGATTGCGCCTGGGTCGGGCTTAGCGCAAACACGTCAAAAGTGACAGGTCACAGGTCACTCTGATGTGTCCAGAAAGAAGTCACCAAGGCCTGCCCCTGGGATGGGGTACTTCCCCTCGGTGCTGGCATTCACACAGACTTTGGAACACCCAAGCCCTTGTCTCATTAAGCCATTAGGAGTGGGTATCCATGGAAACCACTGTACTTGGTGCTCGGCACAGACGAGTGTTTATTCAATTAGCAGGGCCCGGGGTGCTGGGGACCACGGCTCCTGCTGCAACTACGGGGGGGGGGGGGGGGGCATGGAGCGCTGGCCACATTTTGGAGGGCCGCCGACAGCCCGGACCGTTCACCTACAGGACCCGGTGCATCTCTGCAGTCACCCTGCAGCACACCACCGCTGTCCTGTGGTGGGGCGGTCGCAAAGGCTCGGGCCACAGCCTTCCTGAGGAGAGCTAGAGCGGAGTATGAGTCCCAGAGGGTCTGGCTGGGAGGCAGGAAAAGCACCCCGTGCATATCCTGGAATCCCACCTGGGACCCCAGGGCTGTGCAGCCAATGGCTCGGTGCCTGGGCCCCGTCTGGACGGCCTGGGCCCTATTTGATGTCTGTAGGACCTCGGGTGAGATGTTTGAACTCTCTGTGCCCTGGGGGGACCACTTGTGAGCCTCAGGTTGCCGGGAGGACCCGCGCGCCCAGCACACTGCGGGGACTCAGTCGGCTCTGGCTTCAGTTGAAAATAAGAGGCCCAAGGCAGATGCTGGTGTGCAGCCATCGCCACTCCCACCTTGACGAGGGGACGCTGGGGCAAAGCCAGGCCTCGGTGTCTGCCCTGCGTGATCACAAATTCTGCTCTGAGGCACCCCAAGTCTGCCTACAAACAAGCGGAAGGGCGTCGTGCCACGGTCTGGGGCTGCCACCACCCTGGGTAGTTTCCAACCATAGCGCCAGATGGAAAGGGTTTTCCGTACCACACACGACAGCCAAGCAGCTGGGGCCACCTCATGAGCCCAGAGACCTCCCCAGAGGCTCCCAATGGCCCTCGGAGGCCAGGGCTCTGTGCTGTTACCTGGTCTGAGTCCGCATTACACGGCTGCTGCTTCTGGAAGCTTCACGGACTCTGTCGCACCTGTCGTGTGTGTCTGTGTTTGTTCTCTGTGTTGGTGTGCATATCCCCTCGGGTCCCAGCCTGGCGTCAGGAGGAGGTGAAGGCACCGAGACTCACCATCCATATTTCAAAAGCTCTAGTGAAACCAGGAAGAAGTGTGCCCAGGCCAGCTGCAGGCCTGGCTGTGTGCTCTGGGCTGCGTGTGTGGGCTCCTAGGACCTCACTGCTTCCCCAGGGGCTGTTCGGACCTGCGCCTGGGAGCTCTGCCCCCCAGCTTACACGTGTGAGTGTGCACCAGCCTCCGACAGCAAGGGACCCCAGACAGGCACAGAGCAGATACCCCAGACACATTTGTCCAGCTGAGGAAGACTAAGTTGAGTTGAGTTGCAGAGGAATGAAATCCTGTGTTAGGTAGCTGGGAAAGGGGAAGGGACAGATCGCTGGTCCTTGAGCCACTCTCCCAAGGCCGCCCAATGGAACTACCCTCAACTGAAAACACAGGTTATACTGGGGGGACGTGGTTAGCCATGACAGTCATGAGACGGGCCTGTGTCTCAATTTCCCTGTCTGTTCAAAGAAGTTAAGCCGAATAGTCTCTAAAGGTCCTTTTGGTTTTAAATCAACCGTGATGACTCAAGCAGGATTTCACTAAATTTACATCAATTCACTGATACCCTTTCAATGCAGAAAGGAAAACCCTATCTCACACCCACTAGGATGGTTACTATCAAAAACAAACAAAAACCACCAGACAATCATAAGTGTTAGCAAGGATGTGCAGAAGTTAGAACCCTGTCACCATTGGTGGGAGTGTTAAATGGTGTAGCCTGTGGGAACAGCAAGATGGTTTCTCAAAACTTTAAAAATAAGATTGTGGGAACCAGCAGTTAGCGTAATGTCTATGTCGCTGGACTCCCACGTAGTCGACCATGGTTCACGTCCCAGACCCGGTGGCTTAAAACTCACGCCGGGCGCGTGTGCGTGCATGCCCAAGATCCCGAGAGGAGAATGGAGGAGGAGGGATTGCGGCGTGACCATCCCCCCTGGGGGGTGATTTCTCGCTTTCTGTCTCTTTGTCTCTCTCTGTCTGTCTGGCGAGCGCACACGCCCTATAGCGAAATCCTCTCAAAAAAAAAAAAAAAAGCACAGACTCTGATCAAGGTTCCGGGCCCAATAGCACAGCCACACGCCTGGCCTTGGCTGGGAAGGCCAGGGTCCCTGGACTCCTCAAGGTGGCTCAGTGCATGCGTGCCCACACTCCCAGCCAGCACCTCGGCCCAGCCTTACAGGGAACTGCCATGCTCCCCTGCAAGGGGAGGCCTCTGCCTGCCCCAGTTTCACTCAGGCCCGCATTTCCTGCGACACCGGCTAAAATGGAAGTTCTCAGGCTCCGCAGAACGTCATGGATGGTGCCCAGGAATCTGCCTTTTGACCCTGGCTGACTCTGATCCAAGTGGGCCAAGGCCCCAGAGTTTGAGAAACTGCTTTGGAGTCCCTAAACTTTGTAACTTCTCGATTTCACTTCACCTTTACTACAGCCCAGCCAAGCAGATACTGTGACTTCCCTTTAAAACTTGACAACTTTACTGAGGCATAATTTATAGAGCATCAGTTTTGCCTGTTACGAGTATCTCAGAACTGCTGTGAAGATCAAATAGGCTCTGGTACATTCTTTATAAGCCGTTAAGTGTAATGTACACCTGGGTTTATTACCTAGTAAATTACTGCTGTTGTTACTATACAAGTTTCATTAAGGTGATTATCGGGTATCCTGAAGGGGCTCGTAAAGGGGTCGCTGGGGAGGGGATGTGACTTGGCTACTTTATGAGCACTCTGTGAGCCGCAGAGATTTCCAAGTATGTCCGTGAGCCTCACTTACACACTGCTGTGGAGAGCAGGTGGTTAGCATTTCATGTGGAGATAATTCCAAACTTCAGAAAAGTTATAAAAATAAAAATAGTACAAGAACACATATCTCTTTTCTTTGTAAAATTTCCTATAGGGTGTATGTGCTCGCTGGAGAAAGACAGAGAGAGAGAGAGAGTAAGAAAGCACCCCCGGGGGATGGCCATGTGCCGTCCCTTCTCTTCTATTCTCCTCTCGGGATGTTGAGCCTGCATTCACGTGCGCCCAACATGTCTGTCTTTCTTTTATTTCCTTTCTTTTTCTTTCTTTCTCTCTTTTTTGCTTTGTTTTAGAGTTTTGTTTTGTCTTGCTATAGGGTACGTGTGCTTGCTGGAGAGACAGAGAGCCAGAAAGTGGTAAATCACACCGGAGGGATGGACACACTGCATCCCTTCTCCATTCTCCTCTTGGAATTTTGGGCAGCGCGCGCGCGCATGCGCACAAACACACACACACACACACACACACACACACACCCCCCTGGCGTGAATTTCAAGCCACAGGTCCGGAACTCAAACCAGGTTGGCCATGTGGGAGTCTAGTACCTTAACCACTATGCCACCTGCTGGTCCCACCCAGTGTGTCTTTCAAGCCGATGAGTCCAGGACTTGAACCACCATTGGGCCATGTGAGATACAGCTGCCCCAGACACCACGCCACTGGCTAGCCTGAACACATATATCTCTGATTATGTGGGTTCAGTTATTTTTCTTTCCCTCTCTCTCTGAATGTGTGATTTTTTTCCCCCGAGCCATTTAAATGAGTAAGTTGCAGACATTACCCTCGAAGAGAACAGAGACCTTCTCTCTGCTAAGCCCAGAGAGAGCATCAGCACCAACACGAGCCCATCTGCTGTTATGTTCCCCCTTGGCCCGCGGCCTCGTCGTGTCCTTACAGCCCTTGTTCTCCAGCTGGGCGGTCAGGTATTGTGCGTGTTTGTCCTGTCTCCTTAGCCTCCTTTCACCTGGAACATTCCCATGGTCTGTCTTTGTCTTTTCTGTTACTGACATTTTGGAAGAACACCGTGCTTTTTTCAACAGAACGGTCCTCACTGGGGTCCGCCGTTCTCCCGTGACCCGGCCGCACGCACACGTGTCAGCCGCACTACCACTCAGGCGTGGCGTCTTCCTAAGGCACGCGGCGTCCCTCTGCCTCTCGCTGCTGGTGTTGTTTTCGATGCGTTGGGAAGTTGGAGTTGTCCGATTTATCTGCTGTGTAATTGCTCTTTATTTCCTTGCAGCCCATAAACATTGTGTGGGGGGAGGGAGGTGCCCACTTTAGGAGACAGTCTGCTGCTCACCAGAAGTCCTCCCCCGGATTTAGCGTCCATAATGACTCTGGCCCCATCCAACCTTAAGTTGCAAAATGTCGATGTTCAAACCTAAGCCTTCCCCCATGTTGACCAGTGGGCACCTTACATTCTGCTGAAACACAGCCTGGCACCTCATCTGTCATCTCTATAACTTAATATGTCCTTGTAGAGACCTGTATTCTTCAAAGATTTATAATTCATCGCTGCACTTTATTATTTGGGTGCTCAAATTTGGGTGCTGTTATGTTCCCACTTTGTCCAAATGTAGCTAGAGGAAGCCCCTTCAAGCTGGCTCCTCCTTTGAGACCTGCTATCTATTTTCTGTAAGCCCTTTCGTGTTTCTGGTAGACCGAGGTATTCCAGGCTAGTTCTCCACTCACCCTGCCCCTGCCCTAAGGCCAGCCATCTCTCTGAGTAGCCCTGGCTCCTCTTAGTAGGAACCATATGAGAAAGTGTGTGTGGGGGGAGGGAGGTGCCCACTTTAGGAAACAGTCTGCTGCTCACCAGAAGTCCTCCCCCGGACTTAGCGTCCATAATGACTCTGGTCCGTAATAACTCTGGTCTGAGTGTCAGAGTCAAAGACACAGGGTTGTAGCCCTTCCTGCAGACAGACCCAGGAGATGCACACAGGCGCATACACATGTAAGTGCACAGACATGCAAGTACCCATGTGCACATACATGCACACATAGACACACGTGTTCCTAAGTACAGCACACAGAGACATACATCCACACATCTGTACACGCACATACATCTGTGTGTATATGTGCACATTTTGTATATTTACATGCGAACTCATATTTACATTTGAGACATCTGTATAATTCAGTCCGTCCCCACCGTGTTCTTCCTGGCCCTCTGCATTCCATTGTATCTCTCCTCTTCTAACTCCATCCCATTTGTCCTCCCGCCGGTGCAGCCCTGCACTACCTTGGCCATCCTTTTAGGGGCGCTGTGCCCATCTCACTCCCAGAGAAAGCACACATACAGACACACGCGCTGCGCGTTCCCACCTTCCCTTTCTGACTTGCTCAGGCTGGAAGCTGCGGAGACAAGCACTGTGTCAGCAAGGTGCTACTCTTGGCGCTTTGCTTCCTTTTGACACATTGTGTTACGTTCTTCGTTTGAAATGTAATCGCGCTTTTCCCGTTTCTAGTCACTTTTCCTTTTCCCTTGCTCATGCGTGTTCATTTACTTTAATATGTAGAACAATAACTTGCTTCCAAAAGTCAAAACCACATCAACGGAGTGGTGAGAGTGCTCTCGGGAATCCCGCCCTCTTGGCCCCTACCCCACCCTTTGTAAAGAACTGATTTATTTGGATTTTTTTTGGTTCATTCGTCTTGCAGACCTTCTTTTAAAGATAGGCAGTCACATGCATGCGTTTTTATTTCACTCTTCTTCTTACGTAACAGGCAACACACTATTTGTACTGGTTCATACTGAGCTTTTTTCCCCCCACTATCAATAAATCCTAGAAGTCATGTAAAAATATAAGCAAACTACATGAACACACAACTCCCCAAAAAAGATATAAAAATGGCCAGGGAGGGAGAAAATGATGAAGAGACACAGGGATGCATGTAAGCAGGCAGCAGAGGGTGTGGAAAGCAGAGCATGGCGGAGGAAAAAGTGTCACTGACAATTAATATAGACCTCAGAAAAACCCTGGGAGAGCGATTATTGAATGTGCACACGTGATGTAATATTCAGGGTCAAATAAGACGACTATGTGTAGGGCTGGCCCTGTAGCCTAACGGTTAAGGGAGCTAGATCCCATGTGGTTCAAATCCCAGCCCTGATACCTTGGGAAGAAATGTGGTGTGTGTGTGTATGTGTGTGTGTGTGCACGCGCGCACGCACTCCAAATCCCAACAGAACAGAGAAGTGTAGGAGGAGGGAATGTAATGTAACATCCCACTGGGGAATGCTTTCTCCTCCTCCTCTCTCTCTCTCTGTCTCTCTCTCTCTCTGTCTCTCTCCAGCACTTGCTTGCACCTTCTGGCAATTAAAAATAGAAAAAAGAAAAACAAGATGAGTGTATCTCTATCCTCCATTTGCTGGTCATGCACTACATGTATGTGTTCAAAATCCACGCTGTTCCCCCGCCAAGATACTCAACGATGATAAGTAAGCCAGAAACGACAACTACAAAAATGGCTCCGAGACACAGTAAAGGTGTCCCGCTTCTCAGACATGAGAAATGCAAACTGAAGCCACACCCAGAACCCACGTCCCATCCATCAGCAAGGCAAAAATTCAGAGGTTTGCTAACACATGCTGCTGAGGAAACTGCGGGAAACCAGGGCTCTCAGACATCATCCGTGGGACCACAGTGGTGTGGCCTCGTCGCCAAAATTCCTCAACTTTTAGAAATTCTGTGTATATTAGGGGTATTAGCTTTTATCTATGAAGTAAGTTTCCGATCGTTTCAACTAGTCCATTTGTCTTTTAATTTGGCTTAGTTTTTCCCTGTGAAATGTTTTTATAGACAAATTTACCACTGATTTCTCCTATTGTATCTGAACTTGGAGTCACAGAAAGCTTTTCTATTGGCTCTTACAGAGGAATCACTTACATGTGCTTTTAGTATTTGTATATTTAAGCATTTTATGCTTCGGTCTCTGATGCTCGTGGAGTTCATGCTTGTGCTTGGTGTGAGAAATGCATCTAATTTTAGCTTTTTCCAAACAGTTACCCACTTATTTCGGCACCATTTTATTGGAAGGATCAAGAACGCTATAGTGATTTGAGACAGTTCTTTCATCACATGCTCGATTCCTGGGGTCTGCTTCTATATACTGCTTTCTCTTCCATGGCTGGCTTTATGTTTTTGTGGCAGGAGGGTGGTGTTCTCATTACACAGGCCACATAGTGTGTTTTAATATCTGTAAGGCCGGCCCCCCATGCTCCTGCCCACAGCTCTTTCCAGCTTTTTTGTAATGATTCTTGTGTCTTTATTTTCTCATATGCACTTTAGTATCAATTCTAGTTCTATTTAAAAGAGAAGCTCATAGGAATTTTTATTCAGATCACCCTAAATTAGGGAGAGCTGACAGCTTGATGATGTGACAATGTCCAGCCATCTATTTCGGGTCTTCTCTTGTGACTCCGGACATAGTTTATGATTTCCTTTGTATGGGTGATAAACATTTCTTATTAAATTTATTGCCACAGGTTGAAAAGCAGGCACTTGACTGAGTGCTGGTTAGTCTCCACATGCGCCTCCAGATACCCGCACCCCACCCTACCTGCCCTCAGGAGTCGTCTGTCTGCTCCTAGGGCCGCCCCTGCCCTGCTGGGCTCATTCTGTTTGGTCAATAGTTGCGCCACAGACAATAACAGGGTGGGATGAGAGGGGTCATGGTTTTACTCCCTGGCTCCCTGCCGGCCAGGAGGAGGGTAGGCAGTGGCTGTATGTCTGCCAAAGGCTGCAGCTTCTCCTGGGCTCCCTGCCCCCCCTCTCTGGGGTGCGAACAGCTTCCTGGCCCTCCAGATGCAGCACTGTCAGCTGTCAGCTTCCTTTGGCTCTCTCCACACCATGAAGGCAGCTTCCTCGTCCTCCCTGCGGGTGTGCGCCCTCTGCTACCCGCGAGGACTCAGGACTCGGAGCCGCCTCCTAGCCCTCCCCCTTTCAGGGAGAGTATCTTGGCATTTCTGTGGTTTCCTGCTTGCTGTAGTTCTTCCCCCCTCCTCTCTAAGGTGCTTATGTTGCTGTTTCAGTTCTTCAGTTGCGTAGGCCGCACGCCCTACTCTAAGGTGGGCTTATGACCAAAGCCGCCCACTCAGAGGATGCACCCCCACAGGCAGGAGGGTGGTCTTGAGAGCCTTGTGGGGAGAAATGGCGTGGCCCTGGGAGTGGGTGTCCAAGCCGGGCAAGCAGACAACAGCTGGGCTCGAGCTGCATGATGCCGGCCCAGGCACCCGCCCGACAGGGCCGCTCATCTACATGTTGGTGGCAGGCCCGTCATTGCTGCAGGACAAAGCTCACAAGTGGCGCTTGTGCGATTGTGGCCCGGGCGGCTAATTACAAGCGTAGTTGGCTCCTCTCCCCATCAGTCATGGCAGGGCGCCTCGAGTGACTAATTATTCTCTTTGATAACCAATTAGAGTTGTGATTTGTTTTGCCTTTGCTTCTCATGTCTTTTGGAAAAATGGAGAGACATCCCACCTTACACCCCCCCCCCCCCACCAAAGACCCTTTGGGGAGCACGCATCCTCTGGACTAGCGTATGACCCTTCACACCCTGGCATCATAGCCGTGCCGGGTTTCTCGGGGCAATGGTCCCCACGCAGAGGCAGCCCAGGCCTTACAGCAAAGGCTGGGTGGGCTGCAGGTGAGGGGCTGTCGGCAGAGAGCTGCCATGCTGCCCAGACAGCGTACGCCCTCCTGCTTGTGGAAGCATCACCCCCACCCCGCCTTCATCCTCCCATGACACCATCGCTGTGTGCGTGTCTGCACCTGAACGTCCCCCTTTGTATAAGGACTGGCAGAGTAAGCTAGGGCCCACCCCTTCCAGTGTGACCCTCTTAACCTAACTGCTTCTTTCTATAGCAACTTTTATCCAAATCAGGTCACATTCTGAGTTCCCAGGGGTTAGGACTTAGGGGGGGGATGATTCAACCCCTAGTCCCAGCGAGTCGGTTCTGGCCTGATTTGCTCACTGCACGAGGCAGAACCGGAGAGCTGCGTGAGCAGCCACCCCCAGGCCAGGCCGCTCTCCCAGGGCCCTGCCCAACCCTGTCGTGGGCCCTCTGACAAACCCAGGCTGCACCTCAGTATCTCATGGCAAAGGCAGGACTTCGGGGCCTCTTACAGCTGTCCTTTCAAGAAGCTGCCCATTTAAACGTAGCCTGCCACCTCTCTAAGGAAGCAGCGGGGTGCCCGCCGGGACGAGCCCAGGACAAACAGTGGGGGCAGCAGCCTCCCTTGACCTCCCTCCTCTCTTCTGCTGTATCTTCAGATGGTCTGCAGGGAACCTCCTCTTCCTTAGAAACAACCCTACCTCCCTGTCTCCTTCCCCCTCACAGCCTTCGCTGCTGGTTCGATGGCCAGCCTTGCCTTGGGCTCTGGGTGAGTGAAGATTAATAAGCCATGGTCCATCTGTTATGTGTGACAGCCCCTTTAAGCCATGGCTATCTTATCCTCTCCCCCTCCAGCTCGTTCTCCCTGCTGCCCTTCTCTCCCCCCATGTCTCCCGCTCCAGCCCATCCTCTGAGAAGCCTTTTACACTGGATCTCCACTCCTTCAACCCCAAATGCAGGTCTCAGCATAGCCCTTCCTCAGTGTCCTGTTCAGATGGTAAACCAGACACTGTACTTGCCTCCTGGCTCTCCGGGCTCTCCCGAGACCTCATAGAAACGTCAGAGAGAATAACGAGTCCATACCAGCGAAGAGCGTCAGAGCGACACGGGTTCTCAACTCATGGAAGATTTCGATAAATGTCTGAAGCATGGAAAGGAATGGAGTGGACGGTTGAAGAGAAACCCTTAGCCTGGCATCTCTATAAGGAGGTTCAGAGGGCCGGAGCAGGTTCCCATTCAGAGTTCACAGGTGGGTCTGAAAGGGGACAACTGCCCCCTCATGTCTTCCCCCATTTCTTCACTTGGAGGACAGCAGGCAGCTTGTGTCCCAAGAAATAAAATGGATTATTCTCCCCACAACAACACAAATGAACCATTGGGGGACAACAGTGGCCCTCTGGTAGTCTTCTTCACTTCAGCTCTTGGAAATCCAAGCTGGAGTGCTGACTTTGTCCCATTCCCTAAAGCTAAGCTTTCAGATGACACCTCACCTGGCCCAGAGAGAACAAGAACTACTCAAACAGAAGCAGAGGAAGCACACGCCAATTGCTCAGATACTCAGTCTGAAACAGGAAGCAACTGCCGGGATCCTCAGGCATGTAAGGTGAACCTGACAGGGCAAAACTGACCCCAGAGGAAATAGAGACCATTGAAAGAACTGTAAGTACATTACAGTTAAACAAGAACTTTTAATGAATGTGCTCAGAGGACTCAGAAATATTACAATCATAAGAGGCCAGTAGGAAGACACAACGACAAAACAAGAATGAGCCCTGGAGTTTGAAAATATGATTGCCAAATAAAAATTTCAACAGATAAATGGAAAATAAATTTGAAAACATCCTCCAAATTAATGTTAAATAATATGAAAGAAAGGGACAAAGAAAAGAATCAGATTGATAGTAGAGTCCAAGAAAAGAGACAAGAAAAAAAGAAGAAAGAAAGAAAGAAAGAAAGAAAGAAAGAAAGAAGGAAGAAAGAAAGAAAAGAGTGGAACAATGATGGAAGAATTAAAAGGAGAAAGTAGTACGGAACAGTTGTAATGAACCTTTCAACTCATATAGCCTTCTCGGGATGATAGAAGAAAAATAGCATATACCCAGAAGTATCATTGCTAAATTTCAGGCCTCTAAGGATGGCTTTAAAATTCTCAGAAAAAAAAAAAATAGGTAAGTGACAAAGGGATGAGAATCAGAAGGACTTTATAGATCTCAGTGACAACACTGAGATCCAGGAGGAGTACACTTTCACAGTTCTAAGACAATCAATTTTCAGCCTAGAATCCTATACCCTAGCTTTTTAGCAAGTGGTGGATAGAATAACAACATATCAGAAATGCAATGCACCCATTGTTAGAAAGGTACTTAAGGATATACTTCCGTAAAGGCAGGGAGAAAACCAACATAGAGGAAGATATGGAAGAACAAGTAGGTCCAACTGATAGGGAGGGGAGGAAAGGGCAAGGGAAAAACCTCGAGCAGGCAACAGGGGCTGCAGAAGAAGGTCCCCAGGCGAATGGGAAAGTGGCAGAATGGATACTGGAATGGAGAAACAAGTGTTTTGAGGGAAGAAACGATGATATGATAAAGGCACAGGTCTAAAAATGAATGGTATTAAGATTCTGGTTAAAAAAATAATTTAACAGACATAAAAATGTAATGTTCTTTGTTAAAAATGATGTATATGGTAATATTCTGGATTTGATTGTCATGTACTACATGTATACTTTGAAAATCTATATTATACACCATAAAGATATGTAACAACTAAATGTAAATAAGAAAATATATATATACACATACATATATATGTGTGTGTGTGTGTGTGTATATATACATATATACACACACACACACATATAAGCTCTAGGTAAATAAGAAAATTGTACAAGAGAACTGCGGAACAATTAAAATGTGATATGCTCTTGAGCAATGAATGGAGGATTGGTCCTCCTTGGACCAGGGTGATTGGTCCAAGTGAAGCCAATCAGAACTTTCCCTGGGACATGTTTCCGGAATGACAGAGCTAGATGTCTGCTTCTCCCCTAGCTGCTCAGGTGGGAGAATGTGGTGACCCTAGGAAGTGCCCTACAGAGGCCACCAGCGTGGACTTGGACAGCAAATCCAGGCCCTGCTGACAGTGTTGAGCCCTTGGGTCCAGCTCTGCCTGGGTCTGTCTTGGTCTCCAGAGCTGGACACGCGAGCCTACACAACCTCTTGTGTTGCTTAGTCAGGCTGTGCTTGGTGTCCATCGCCTATGGCCAATATCTCACAAGCATGTCTTCTGGGACTTCCCCTTCCCTGCGGGGACCTCGCGTCCTCCCCTTATGCGAGAGCCCCTCACTCTGATTATCCAGGTCTCTGGATCCCTGCCTCCCGCCTCCCGTCTGTGCCACACAGAGCCTCACGTGTGGTGAGCCAGTTGCATTGAGAAAGCAAGTGCCACCAGCATGGGGATCTCTGGGTGAATAGTGTTCATAGCGCCCCTTTTGGGGGGACCGACTTTGTGGCTGGCACACTAGCCACATTGTCCTTTATGCCACCTCACCTCATGGCTCCAGAAATGAGGGGCCACCTCAGTGCAGAACCAAGGGGATTGAACCCAGAACGCTTGGGTCTGCACCTGAGCCCACTCCCTCTCGTTTCCAGATACAAGTCTGTGAGGCAGAAACTGGGGTTGATTTGTTTACCAGCATAATGAATGACCAGACTTGTGCCAGTCAGTAAAGACCCTCGGGCTTTGATGAGCTGGCCAGCTGCACCCGCGCTCGACCTCAGCCCCACCTCCCACTTGCAGCCACATCCTGGCAGAGCCAGTCCAGGACCCTCCTGCCCCCCAGTGCCTGGGGAAGGCAGGCGGTTTCTGGTTTCTCCCAAGGGGCGCTGTTAGTGCCTGCAGCGCTGGCCTGGGCGCTGGCTCCTGACTGCATTTCATTATGTAGAGAGAGCCCTCCAGAGGCACACAAAATGCTCGAAATGCTCAAGCTGCCAAATCCCCCCCCCCCCCAAGATACTTTTGAAGCTTTTAGCAAAAGCAAGCATCTTACTTTTAAAAACGCAGTCTCTATTTGCTTCAGCAAAGGCAGGGAGTAACAGAGGCATCCGCGGATGGCGAAGCTCAGCTCTTCTCACAGGGCTCAGGCCGCTCTGCAGAGTGGCTCTCGTTAGACTCCAGAATACCTACCAGTTCAGGGGAGGGGAGGGCAGGCGGCAGGTGGCCCTTAGCCCTGTTCAATCTCCTAACTTTCGGGGAACCTTTTGCCAAGCTTCTCGTGGTCCCCAGCCTGTGCAAGTCAGTCCTGAGCACACCCGTGTACATCCCAGAGCTCCGTCCACCTGACAGGGGCGGGGGGGGGGTGGGTCTCAGGTCAGCTCTGCCCCTCACCTTCCTCCAGAGGGACCAGCTCCCCTCCTGACCTTCACTCCTGGCCATTCAGGATCCAGACCCTGCCAGTCCCAGAAATGAAGCATCACTTCTGCCCAGAGGCCCAGGAGGGCAGGCGTCCCTCTTCACTGAACACAGGCTCACTGCGCCTTTCGTTTGCTGAGCAGCAGGTATGTCCCTCATGAACCCTCCCCACAGATGGCCACTTGTCATTCTGCCCTTACTTAACGAGAATTTCGTCTGTGCCAGGGGCTGTTGTTCACATCCATCGACTTATTTGGCCTCCGAACAACCTCCCCACCCAAGGCAGATAGCTAAGTATCCGTATTTCATAGACGGGGAACAGAGGTTCAGAAAGGCTCAGACACTTGTCTTCAAGACACACAGCGAGGACGCATCGGAGGCAGCATTGATACCGGGCAGTCTAGCTGCCTCCTGAAAACTTGCGGATACGTGGAGAAACAGTTATTCTTACTACAAATGGGGAGAGGCTGTCCTGTTTTCTATGATAAATGGAGAAACGAGGTGATTCCTCCCATTTTAAAGATGGGCTTTGTTGGGGGGTAACGTGGGGATCACAAATTCGGCCCCGTGTTGCCCCTTTGGAGAGAGGACACTGGCTCTGGCAGGATCTGAGCTTCTGCGCGCCTCAGACCAGGCATGGCTGCTTCCACTTGGCAGGCGGTACCGGCGGCTCCTCCAGTCTCCTGTGCTGCACCCGCTCCTGGCCGGCATGGTGAACGGGTGACCTCAGCCCCAGGCGTGGCCCGCTCGCCAATGCACATCCCCAGCAGGCTGAAGGCTTTCCTCCTGTGCTGCGGAGACATGTAGAAAATCAGCCCATTGATGTTTGGAGCAATGCGGGCGAAGTTTCCTTGGAAACGACGACCGCTCTTCTCCTGGCTTGGAGACGCTCTGCTCCTTTTTGCTCTCCCCAGAGCAAACAGGCTTCTTATCGCTGGCCCTGCCCCTGCCCAGGCTTCTTATCGCTGGCCCTGCCCCTGCCCCAGGCTGCTGTGGCTAATTGGGCTGCGCTCAGAGCTCGGCAGGGCAAGTGTTTTATCTAAGCCTGTCTGAGGTCTGAGGCTGGCAGCCTCCACCCAGCAAGGAAGGAGCGTGGCCTTGTTACCGCTAACCGCAGTTCTCAGAAACACGCAGCTTCCCTCTACATGATGAAATGAGAAACCGGTCATGAGCGCTATTCTCAGAAAATCGCACCAGGTCCTGAGGAGGGACTCTGGGAGGAGCCAGGCTCTATCCCTTCCCAGAGAGAGCCATGCATATGCTGGGCCAAAAAAGGCCCAGCAGAGTCCCTGGAAAGCAGCCCCTGGGACTCTGAATCCCAGAAGGCCAGAGAACAGAACAGCCTAGACTGGTTCTAGAGGTACAGAATCCTAGACGTGGGCACAGAGGTGTCTCAGCACCAGGGCACCCCGGCATCCTGGGCTGTGGGGGTCAGAATCCAAGGTGCCTGGAGGCCCCAACCTGCAATCGCCCACATTTTGTTTTGCCCAGGGAGACAAGCACACCTTGATGAATGGAAAGGTATGCACCGCCGAGGGGGCGGGATCCTCACTTAGGTGAACATCCTCCTTAGCCCGAGGACTGGTTCCCTCTTCTTCCTCGGCCCCCTCGTTTCCCGCAGAGCCCACCTGTGTCTTTGTAGGGACTGGGCAGAGGTCTCAAGGCCGTGGGTCCCTCACCCATGCTGGGTGGGAGCCAGGACCACGACAGCCATTCCAAATAGGAGGACATGATTCCTTGACTGTAACTTGCCTCTCCCCTCACAGGGAAAGGTGGTGAACGCTTGGCTACGTGAACTGGTTACCGGCAGGAGGGGAGCTGGGGGTCACAAGGTGGGGCCTTTGAGCTCCTCCTCTTTAAGCGTGAGAGGCTGACAGACCCCTCCACCCACAGCCCCACCTCTAGGACCAGCCCTCCTGTGCTCCCCCCATCCTGGGGGCCCCAGCACCAACCTCAAGGTGCCCCTGAGTGTGCTGGCGTCAGGGCTGGGCCCCGGCATGGTTCTGCTGCAGGCGTCTGTGTGCCAGAGGGTGTGACAGCCCGCCCTACCGTGCGGCCTTGGTGTGACGGCCCGCCCTACAGTGTGACTGTCAGGAGGAAAAGAACAACATCACGGGGAAGAGCACCTGGGACCCCACAGGGCTGTGGGCCGATACTTGTGACGCACCCGTGTGTGTACACGTTAATACCTGGAGAAGTCGTAGGTTCACGACAGTGGAGCAGAAGGTGCAGAGTTGGCAGACACTCCCGGTGCCCCACCACAACCACCCCATTGACACCCTGCACCTGAGCGGGCTATCTTTAACCACGCGTGTCTGTGGAATGCACAGATGACTGAGTGCCGAGAGGCTGTTCTGTGGAGGTGCAGTGGAGCCCCGGCTCTGGGGGGAGGGTCAGGACTGAAGATGAATGGCCAGGGTACCTCGGATCCTCCTCCGGAAGAGGCAGCCCCTGGGGTGCCAAGGACCACCTGAGAGTCAGGGATCCTGCCACAGGGGGTGAGAGAAGCCTGGAGACCTGGGCCCTGCTGCCCTCCTCATTCGTTTCTTAGTGGAGGGAGGGTCTGGGTGTCTGCTTGTCCCCAGGCACTCAGGAACATGAGGTGGGGTCGTTTTCAAGCAAGTGATGGCAGCTTGGAAGGAGAGAGAAGGAAACCCTGGATGCCTGGGCTGGGTGCAGGAGGGAGCGCGCATGGCCTCCAGCCCAAGGCGAGGCCTCACAGGCTGCCCCATCTGAGCCCGCCGAGGGACCTTTCACCACCTTTCGAGTTTTCTGGGGGGCCAAGCCCAGCTAGAGCTATGATTTTTAGGGCATCAATAATTGAGTTTTTTGCTTTACAAGAAGGAATACAGCAAGAAGCTTGTCGACTGAAACACGCTGGCAGTGAAACACTGCACACAGGAATCCCAACGCTTCAAATATTCATCTGCCTGCCAGCTCTCCCCAGCACCCTGCTCCGCGGCAGCCCGCGCGGCTGTTAGCCTGGGGTTGACACAACGCCCTGAGCAGCGTGAGGACGGAAACTCAGTCTAAATAGTCGTTAGCATCTCCACCCCTGAGATTGCACGGAAATTGGATAATCAATTTTTCAGAGACTTTAATGGAATATTATTTTTTTTTCTCCTTCAAAATCAATTTTATCAAGGCCAACCCTCTAGTTAGGTAATATAACTACTGAAATGCAAGGAATAAGATCAGCCCACAAACAACAGACTTTCTGCCAAATTGAAAAGGAGGACAGAGAGATGTCAAAGAACTGGGGAGCCATAGATTGTTCTACGATCTCAGGAGAGAGCAGAACCCACACTTTATTCATTCCTGACACAAGAGGGTGGTCAGTAGACGCTAACGAGAGACAAGGAGCACACAGGAATGAGTGTGCAGTGGGTGAGGATGCTGGTCTACACCCTAAAGTGGGAAAGCTTGCTTTACAGAGGTGTAAACTGAGGACCGAAATGCCAACGTTTTCTCAGCTCATCACCCACAGCCTTCTGGATCACAAATAGGGGGTTCGGGACCTGGTTTCTATGTCCTGTTTCCCACCCTGGTTTGGGGACCTTGGGAAGATGACGAGGTGATGGGCTGATGGGACACAATGACCATCATTGTGAACACGGAGGCACCCAGAGGCCTACACGGAGCTGAGCGGGCACAGCCCCGCCCCTGTCCCGGTGCTCACTCCTGTGGGTACATGTTCGCGCAGACGGAAGAGGACCTCGCAGAGGACTTGGAAAGTTCCCTGGTTAGCGGCCCTACCTCTGGCCGAGAGGGCAGGCAAAGCAGGTGAGGCCCTAACTGGGCTGGGCTGGGTTTCCAGCTCTAACCAGAGGCAGAGAGCAGCCAGCGGGGCTGTCGCAAGGGTGCAGACTCCGTGGCACCGCAGCTTCTGATCCCAATGTTGCTGCAAGGCCCTGGATAAGTCTCCACCCCCGTGAGCTCCAGAGACTCCCTCCAAGGAGCAAAGGGGACAATCTCATCTCACTGAACCCAGCAAGGACCAGTGGGGACAGGTGTGTGAGGTTTCACATCATGCCTGTGGTAATCCAGAAACAGGATTGGGGCAGATGGAGGCTGGAGTGGGAGCAGAAGCCAGGGCTCTGGACTGAGGCCAGGTGCACAGCAGCCCCACCTGTGTCCCGAGAGGCTGGCCGGCTCCAGGGTTAGCGCAGGGACGTCATGGAGAAAGCTGCTGAGGAAGTACTTGGAGGATGCTTTGACTTGAGCCGTAAGCTTGTTGGCAGGACTGAGCAGAGACCCTCTCCTCCCCTCTGGACGCCAAGAGATAGAAAATGAAGCTGTGGCTGGGTCTGAGTCTTAGCTCTGACCCGAAGCAGGCCCTCTGGCTGCAGCTGTAGAATGCAGCAGCCTGCCTGCTGGGCACTGCGGGTGGCTCGAGGGCAAGGCAGGAAGGTGAGGTGGCTCCCCAGGCTTGCTGGCAGCCACAGACTGGGGAGAGGGAGGAGAGACTGCTGCACCTGAGGCTGGGCCAGTGGAGTGCCTGATCCCCACTCAGGGAGCAGGCCTGGTGCTGCAAGATCGTCCTTGCCCAGCTGTGAGAGAGACGTGCGTGGATCTCCATCTCCTCCGTGTGACCGGCCTGCAGCAGACCACTTCATCTTGCTTTTCTTTTTTTCTTTTCTGATTATAAAAGTAAACTATTCCCACTGTAGAAATTTGGGAAAACCTAAGAAAAAGCAACTAGTGCTGGCCCCCTAGCATAGCAGTTAAGTACTGTGCAGGGGAAGCTGGGTCCTGCATGGCCCACCAGGGTTCTAGTCTCAGCCCCAGCAGCCCGGATGCTGATGGCATGGAGAACTGGAGGGAAAGCACTGCAGAGGGACCAGCCCTCTGGGAAGTGCATGCACGCATGCTCTCTCTCTCCCTCTCTCCCTCTCTCTTTCCTCTTTCTCATGCACGCATGCCCTCGGGCATAATAAAAACACTTTTTTACGAAAAAGCAAAGGAAATCAACATGATCTGCACCCCACATGTGCTGAGCAATTTGCAAGCAGCAGAGGTGGACAGGTTTCTCCCAGGCCTGAGTCCTGTGGGATGGGTGTTGGGGCATCATGCCCCCAGTCAGCGCTACTCAAGCAATATGTAAACTGAGCGGGTGACACTGTTCCACCAGAGAACTCGGGCATGCTTTCAGTTAGGGGGTGAAAGTGTGAACAGTGGAGGAGTCCCAGAAACTGACTCACGGACTCATGACCAAGTCAAGGGCTCCGATGGCATTTGGGGCTGTGTTGGGGGTCAGGGGGGCCACCTTTTAATGTCCCACTCAGCCCAAGGCTGCCTGGCCCGCCAGCAGCCTCTGGCACCGTGCACAGAGGGTGCACATGACAAATGTCAGTGACGTGGAGCTGACCCCTGCTGCTCTGCCCCTGGGGCTTCTCGCTGGTGAGTCTGGGGAGAGGCTGACCTCTCACAGCCCTTACAGCTGGCTCAGGTTCCAGGGGAGACTGGGTGCAGTCTGCCTCCTTCCCTGACACCCTTCTTAGTCCACAGGAAGAGAGGGGGTGCTGGGGGTGGTGCCCGGAGCCACTGTCCACCTCTAACCCCTCCACTGAGATGCTCCCCGCCAGCCCCCCTCAGCAGGCCCCTGCCTCCAGGCTCAAGCCAGTGTGTGGGGTCGGGGGGCTCATGAGGAAGAAAACCATGTGGCTTTGGGGAATGTTATGATTGTTTTTTATTCCCTTGGAAGAAGAGATGAAAGGTATGCAGCTGGGCGAGGCTGAGATGGCTGTATGTTTTGATTTAAAACGTGTCATAAACTGGAGAGGAGTTTGCATGGGTCAGCGCAACCCGCCCGGAGGCAGGGTTTTATGTCAACTGAACTGGATTCTGTCTTCTGAAGGAAGTTCAAGTATTTGAGCCCATGATACATAATTCCAGGCTTTGAGCCTGGATTAATTTGACCTTCTCTTATCTTCACTACGTGGTGGGATCAAGTTGCTAAGGAGAGGGACGTTTTCCTTCCTCAGGGACCTGTAAGGAGCAGGCCTTGCAGGGAGGTCCTAGCCTGACCCTCGCCAACACCCTTCCCGGACAGCCACTCAGGGACTGGGACAGACGGGAGTTCCGGGGGATGGTTCAGTCAGCCACATCTAATGAGGGAGGGTTCCTGGCCTGGGGATCGGCATGGCGTTTGAGGAACCCACTGACCCCCACTGCCACTGAGGCAGAACACTATAGTGGAGAGGACTGCGGGCCTTGAAGTCGGTGACCTGAATGTGAGTAAAGTCTGGCTCTGCCACTTCCCGCTGGCCAAGTGTCCTCAGTGGGAAGCCGTGTAATACCGCGTGCCTCAGTTTCCCCTCTACAGAACAGGACGGAGAACGAAGCTTGCCCCACAGAGGCACCATGAAGTGCTGCGTGGGCGGCGGCAGGCCCACTCCCCTCCACTGTCCCAGGCTCCCTTACCACTCTGCTCTTCGCCTGGTTTGAGAGCATCGGTTCTGGGGAAACAGGGATTCGGCTGCTGAGCTCAGCCTCCCGGAAGCCATTCTAGCCAGCCTGCAGCAGGGGTCAGCCGTGGGATGGGCCGACTGCGACAGGCTGCACGTGGGGCAGGGCAGGCAGTGGGTCCTGCACTGCCGGCATGACAGCCATCTTACAGGCTCCCAGGACTGTCAGCCAAGACGTGTCTGTTAGTGTGGGATTCGGGAGTGGGGTGTTCTGCACTGCTGGGGCGTGCCCCGGCTGCTCTCGTGGGGGGGTGGGGGCACATGCCAGCCATGGCCGAGGGCTTTGGGGAAGGCCTGGTCTGAGCCGGGACAGCCAGGTTCTGCCTCCTGCTTCTGTACGGCTTTCAGCAAATACCTGAAGCTCTCCGTGCCTCAGTTTCTTCCCCTAGCGAAAGGACTCTAGTGCAGGATAGGGCTCCTTGGGGCTAGGAATTCACCCCTCTCCCTGTGACGCCAAGCCTGGCCGCGTGGCCGTCCGCAGAGCGCTGGGTCTGGGCAGCTCTCCCTGGAGGCCTTTAGTGAGGAGCCAGCACCTGAGGGCCCAGCTTATGCACGGTTGCGATCAGGCACATTTAATACTCGTGCTAACTGTGCTCACTGCTCATCTTTTGCCTCCATTGTCATAAATTGCATTTAATTGTTTTCAGATTGACTCTTCAAAAATAAATTGTTGCCTGACCCCTTGAAGTGTCTGCCTACCCCACTGTCAGGCGGTGCACTCCGAGGTGGCTTGGCCGACTTTTATTTGTTGTTTGGTTTTGTCTTGGTTTTGATATCTGAGAGCATTTTGACAAGTGCCAGAAGTTTCTCTAGAAGTTTGAAGCTGGGATCCCCAACTTTATCCTCAAGCGGGAAGACGATCACTCCCGGGGCCAGGAAACGGGAGCAACGATGACAAAGGCTGGGACACCCATCCAGGGTCTCCTTGGTGCCAGTCCTACTTCAGGCCTGTCACCTGCATTCTTGGGTAATCTTTGCAAGAGCCCTATAAGGACGGCTCTTTCCCCTTTAATCAATAAGGGGATGGAGATCAGAGAGGTGCCAGTCCTTCCCTTCTTCCCTCTCTCCTCTTCCTCATCACCCCCTGCTCTGCCTCAGCTGGAGCCTCAGGAGGAACTGCCTAGCTCTCCCTGCAGAAGCAGCCAAGGAGGCCGTCTCCTTGGCAACGGGGCCCTTCCCCCCACCCCCAGGCAGGGCTGACTTCTTCACCAGAAGCCCCCTCCAAGACACCCTCTTGGTTCACAGCTGAGCCAACTGTCCACCTCACAGCTGGGGGGACAAAGGCCTCTGGGGCACCTCTTGGAAACCCCACCTTTGGGGGCCGTGGGTGGAATTTTAAAGTCAAGAAGTATTCTTTAAAAGCACCCATGCGGTTGGTTAGTTAAACCTCCTAAAATAATTGTAGTCAAGCAATTACTTCTTTTAAAGGCATTCGGAGGTGTTAAGATCCAGGCTCATATTTTTCCTAATAAAAGCAAGTCCTTTTGTGCTGTGACGCCTGGGGTGGGCTCACCTTCGAGGCTGCTCCGCTCTGTTCAACAGGTGCTCCTGGGACTCAGCGCATCCTCCCTCTGGGGCCGCTCTCCCTCCTCTCCACCTGCCTCCCACACCCCACAGGCTGGGGCAGGGAGCTCCAGGATAGAGAGAAAAGCAAAGGAAGAAAGCCAGCATTTTCAGGTTCCCAGTAGAGTAAAGAGCAAGTTTGCATTTTCAGGAAGTGGCTACATCCCAAAGCGAGCTTGCAGAGCCAGCTCCATCCCCCTCCTGGCTGCCCTCCTGGCCAAACCATCCTCTGCAGAGAGGGCAGAAGAGGGAGGGATGCAGGCCCTCAGGGACTGGCCCACAGCCCGCGTGAAGCACTTTGGAAATCTGTCTTTCCTACCCTTCTCTGAGTGTGAGTTAACTTACCTCTGTTTTCTGTTCTCTTCACCTCGCTCTCTGCCGCGCCATCTCTCTTATCCCCACGGGAGCTTCTGACCTCTGCCAGGAGAAAGGTGTGCCTTGGTGGCCCACGGCTCCTAGGAGGAGGAGGCCCAGCAGAGCTGCAGTGCTCCTGCAGTAGGGACACTGCACTTAGCTGGCAGCCAGACCCCAGACAACTCAGACTCAATGCTGCTGTAAGCCACTGGGTTACCAGAACTTGCCACACAGCTGCCTTGTGCCCAGAGCTGATGATGCAAGGTGATGCCTGCTCTAAATCCTACAGGGCTGAGCCAGGCGGGCAGGGCGTGCTGGGCAAAGGGCAGAGTTCACCAGGATGCTGGCCTGTGCTGCGGTCTCTGCGTGCCACTAGCTCTGCCCACTCTCCACGGTGCTCCCTACCCAGCCAGGCCCGGGGGGAGGCTCCTGCAGCTCTGATCCAGACACCCAGGGAAGTGTTTTCTGGTGTCCTAGGGGCAGGGAGGCATCCTCAGGGCCTGCTAACCAGAGTGAGAGATGTACCAAGACCACTTGGTCCCTAACCTGACCCTTCTCTCAGACCTCACCTGGTCTTCAGTGCAGCCCTCTACCCGATCCTTCATTCAGCCCCTCACCAATTCTCCACCTAGCCCTTCACCTCTGGGCCTCTGCTCTTTCCTCCACCTGGAAGGAGGGCCCTCTCCCTGCCCTTTCTCCCCACAGCCCCTCTGCCTGTGGACACCCCATCCTCAGAACCAGGTCTCTCCTTCCAGTGGGCAGCTCCCCACCTCCAACTGATGGCCCCAAGCCCTTTCTGCCCGTGACAAAATTTGGGACTTGTCTTTGTGTCTGCGAGGGACGAGCCTCACAGCTCGGGGGGCTCTCCGAGGCGGTGTGTGCCTGATCTCCGGGCCCGGCAGGATGCAGAGTCCCAGGCTACAGGCTTTATCTGGACCAGAGGTGGCCCTGGACTCCTTGAGCCTCTCTCTGAGGAGCAGCACCACAGGAGGCCTCCCCTGGGGCCCCTGTCTCGTGCCCGTGGGTACGTGGAACAGGCTGTCCCATGAAGCTGGCTTCCTCCAGCCTCAGAGCTCTGTGCCCTAGGACATTCCAGGCTGTCAGCCTGGGAGATGAAGAAAAATGTTCTGTTTCTTCCTTTAAAAGAAACAGTCCATTTAGGCTTCTTCACTTGGAGAACTGGCTCCACTGCGTCCTGGGCCCCTGCCTGGAAGACCACAGACCAGAAGGACTGCAGAGCCCTGAATGCATCGGGGTCTGGGATGACCGCTCTCGGTCTCCCACCCCAGATTCTCTTTCAGGCTCCACCCCTGCCCCTGCCCTGGGGCACTAGGTTGCATCCCTTGTGACTGGGTCACCTCAGGCAGACTGATGGGTGGCTACCCCAAAACCTTAGGGTCCTCCACTCTTGGCCAGCCCAGAAGGAGGTTTCTCCCTTCCTCTGACTCCAGCCCTAAAGGTCTCAGCATCCACAGGGCTGCAGCAGCATGGACCTCCTCGGCTCCCTTCATGCTGTAAGAATCTTCTGACCAGCTGTCCTCCCTCTTCTGCCCACAGCCTAACCAATTACAGGAGCACCACGTGGCCCATGCAGACCTCTGGGTCTGCATCTTCTTGAGTGATCAATACGTGTGAACTCCTTCTTCCTCCCCAGCCCCCATGCCAACCAGAGCTTGGGCCCAGCTATGGCACTAGCAGGCCCCAGGAAGGCAAGCACCCAAGCCCTGGGTGCAGGGCCCACCCTCCAACCACACCAGCTGCAGAAGCCACTCCTCCTCTGAGCTGGGGCAGGGTGGCGATGGTGGAGGTTAGCTGCAAATAAGACAGAAGTTTTCTTCTCTTGTCTTTTAAACACAGAGCAGAGACACAGGTAGTTCACTCGGAAGAACAAAAATTGGTACTTCAAAATAAAATCCAATTCCTAACAGCATTTGTTATTCAACAATCCTGTAGCTCTCAGCACCAGGAGTGGAAATTTTATGCTTTGGAACTGAGACCTTTAACTCCCAGGGCTCAAACAGAAAAGGCTTGAATCATTCCAAAACAAATTAACTCCCAATTAGCCAGTGCATCTAAAAACAGAAAAAAAAAAAAGAAAAAGAAAGAGAAAAAGAGAAAGAAAGAAAGAAAAAATAAAAGAAAGTACATAAGAACCGAGTCCCTTGCACAAATCTAAACATTGCTTTTAACAAGACGTGGGTATTTATACACATACACATTGAAAACCAAAAGGGCTGTACAATTAGTCCTGGTTTTCCAAAACAACCGTTTACTGACTCGTTAAGGAAGACACTAATTTCTAGGATAAATAAAGCATTTTAAACAGGCTGTAAACTGACTTTTATGTTTACTTAGCATCAAACCATTATCATCCTGTACATGCTTATTTTATCTCTCACATAGAAAAGAAACAAAAACTCTAACTCACAAATGTACTTTCTTTACCCCAACCTTAACATTTACTCTAGCCTTTGTTCTCTCGTCGACAACTATTTTTTATGGTTCCAGTGTGTATCAGAGACCAAGCTGGCCCTGGAGATGTACGTTAACAAATAAATTGCCTGTGTTCTGTCTGCATTTATTGGCCTGTTTGGACCCCATTGAAAAGACTAGAGAAATAGAAAATAAGTCTCAGTCATAAAGTGTTAGATGAGTAAGTGCTTCTAGAAGACCCCACATAATGAAGTGTGGTGGTATCAGTCACAGGAAGGCTCGGGGCAGTGCAGCCAGTGCCCTACCACAGGCAAAGCCAGAGAGGAGAGGGAACAGCACCTGCAAAGGCACAGAGGTCAGAAAGGGCCCAGAAACTTAGAACAGTCAGGTGCAGCATGGAGGTGGGTGGCGTGGGAGCTCAGGAAGGCTCTTGGGAGCCTTGTCAAGATGCTAGGACATGTTTTTGTGTGCTGGGGGAAGCTGATATGGGTGTTTAAGCAGTGAGGGAACTAGTCAAGTGAATGATTTTCTTTATCCAAGATGAAAATGTCTTTACAAAGGCAATACATGCAGATAATATAGAAACACATAAAGAAGAAAGTATAAATAGCTCCATGTCTCACCACCCAGAAGCAATCATCGTTGTTAACTTTTTTTGTAAGCATCCTTCTAGATGTCAGACTCTGAAGCACACATTTATCCCTTTGCACAGGTGGAACTGTGCTTTACTTGATGGTCTGTGATGTGCTTTGGCTACTCAACAATACATCAAGGATGGCTTTTAATGACAATAGATATAGACCTACTTCATCCCTTTAAAAAACATAGAATTCTTGGATAAGGATGCACCCATATGCATACTTAATCTGTACATGCAGATGTAATGGCTCCTCTAATGAAGCACATCTTGTCCAGCATTTTAAACAATGCTGTGATGAACATCCACCCCCTGTGCAGAATCCAGCCAGTGGGAGGAAGTCAGAGTTAGTCAACAAACAGCTTGCTCAGAGCCAGGCTCTGCTCTGAGTGGGTCTGGGACAGGGGGCAGCACTGGACCAGACGATTAGGCAACTGTGTCATAGAACCCATCTCTTATGAACAACAGATAGCCACAGGTCACTGCATCAGAGAGACACTCAAATCCAAACTGGATAAGGAACTGGGAGAAAACAGAGACAGAGTAAGAGAGAGAGTGAGGACAGAAGGATATGGAGAGAGACTTCCAAAATATTTTTAAAAGAGAAAAGGGAGATAGCCTCAAAGAGACAAAAGAAAATAATGCATTCACAAAATAAGCACCTTTTATAAGGTCCTATAAAAATGAACGTTCAGCACCCCTTCCAAATTTCTGCATAATAATGATAGTAAAAGGTTGAGAAGGTGAATTTAAGGGCACAGAGGAGAGGAGAACAAAAAGACAAATGATAGAAAATGAGATGAAGGGACATGAAAATTGGAGGATGACCCCAGGAGACTATATAAGACTCTCAGGGCCTCCAAATGTTCACCAAAGGTAGGAGAATAGAGCACAAGGCACATTGTTCTGAAATTTTGCAACAAAGGCAAAAAAAGTTTCCAGAAGAAAAATGAACATAGGTCACAAGAAAAATCAGGGATCAGAATGGGTTCCAGCTTCTCAGCAGCCACCCTCAGAAGCTGAGAGTGGAACTGAGGAAGTTCATTCTCTGCCCCTTCCTAGAATTCTATACCCAGCCCTACTGTCAACCCAGCCCGTGACAGACAGCAATTTTCAGTTTACTCAGAGAAGTTACTACCCATATGCCATTAGTCAGGACCTCCTGAAGTGTGAGCATCACCAAATGAAGGGTAAAACAATGAAAAGGAAGACATAGGAGCTAAGAAACAGAAGATTCATCAAAGAGAAGAGACAAGAAGATTCCCCAGGGTGAAAGCTGATCACCTAGAGCAGGAGAGTAAAGGCATGTCCAAGACAGACATCTCCAGAGAGAAAAACAGATTGAACAAACTGTATGTGATCCAAAAAACAAGTTCACTGACTTGCCAGGAGTTCAGGACAAAAATTAGTGATAGGTGCATAGAGAACTAAGCAAGCAAAAATACGGGGTTTTAATGCAAGGAAAAAATACGTGTGGTTTATCACGGGGAGGTAGTGAAAATACTGACAAAGACACAGCACTGATGAACCTAAAGAATCAATGTATTGATTAAATCTGATTTAAAAGATGCAATCGATCCGTTAATATTAAATAGTAATTAAATCCAAACTAGATTCGCTCTATGGAGGGGTGGGAGGAATGAGGCTCCGCGTAAAGCTCTGTTCAGGGCTCTTACACATCTGGTACAAGTCATGAGGCAGCATCTGAAGTTCAGAAGAAGCATACCCTCTGAAATGTGGAGTAGAAACCCAAACCAGAAGAAAAGTAGCAAGTAGCTGCTCCCAGAGAGTGGGGCATGAAAGGAGGGAGGAGGAAGGTGAGAGATGGATGGCTTTTATGATAAACCTGGAAGAATGATTTGGCTTTTTAAACTATGCACTTAGCATATTGCTTCAATGAAGTAAAGTCTTAAAGTATGAGCGAGAATCTGCTGACTTAGAAACTGGTCGGAAGCATCCTTCTCCTGGATCATGTGGTTTCTGTCTGAAAACAGCGAGGTGTGGAAGGTAGGGCTGTCCACCCAGGACCCCCTACAGGGGTCCCCGCCTACAGGGAGACACTCTCAACCCCATGGTAGTCAGTGTGGACAGACTATGCCTAGCAAGACCCAAGAAAGTGATTGCGGAGAGCCTGCCTGGTCCAGGGGCTGGTGTAAGAGGCCAGCGTGGGTTACCCAGACAGAGCAGAGATACGGCCCAGGTGGAGGACAGAGCCGGCCGGGGCCTGCAAGCAGGAGCGAGGCCAGGGCAGTGTGGGGGGACATCCAAGGCCATCTGACCAGAAGGCCAGGATCCAGGACTGTGGGTCATTCGTTTAATTGACTCCAGTATCGAGACTCTGTAGTCCCCTTGCACTCCTCCTGAATTTGTGATCAGAAAACAATTGTGTAAATTGCTTTAAAAATAGATCTTACAGAAATGCCTCCTTGTCACTAGCACCATGGAGTGAGAGACGCTGACTCAGGAGCCCCGGGAGGCCTCTCCTCTGGTCAGAGGGCAGAGGCCACTTCCTACTCGGGATGCTAAAAGCACGAACTGCATTTCCCAGACATCGACAGCCAGGTCTATCCAGTCCCCCTGCCACTTAACACTGCTCTGTTCTTGGCCAGAGCTCTGCCAAGACCCAGCCCTGGCCTGTCCCCAGCAGGCCCAGTATGCAGCGCCTCCATTGACATCCCAGTCCCGTGCATGGGAGCTCCTCCAGGAACTGACTCCCCCAAACTCACGCAGACAAAGAACCACATCCCCAGCAGAGGGGCTCTTCCTGGGGCTGAGGGACATGGCAGCTCTGCTGTCCCTCCACCTTTCAAGGGTTCCAGAATTCCCCTGCCTGAGTCCAAAAACCGCCTTGGGGTAGCCTGAGAGTGTCCAGTGCCCGTTCTGTGGTTGGGAAGCCTAAGGTCTGAGACAAGAGAGACATGACTGGGTCTCCCTGGCATGTGGCAGCAGCTGGCGGAGCCCTCCCTCTTCTCCACTGGCTGAATCCTAGGACTTAGGAGGAGGTGCCTGCTGGAGAGGCAGAGCCCTTACAAAGGCTGGGGGGTGACCCCAGGGTCTGTCATGGCAGGTCCCCAGCATAGGCTGTGAAGGTTCTGGAAGGCTGGACAAGGCCCACACATGTAGGGTGGGCCAGCCAGAAACCTGCTTGTACTGGGGCATGTGTAGCAGGAGCTGGGCCCTGGGCCTGCATCCCCACAGAGCTACAGCTGTTAACAAGGACAAGGATTCTGAGATGACACTTGCACTTACCCCCCACCCCAGCAGGAGCCCTAGGCATGCAACTGGGGTCATAGAAAGCTGGGCAGGGTGAATCCTCTCTGGGCACACGGGCCCACTCCACCTGCCTCAGGACCCCTATAAGTGACACAGAGAAAAAGCACTGTCCTCATATACCACATCCCTCCTCAGCTCTGCTTAGTGAGTGATGAGAAGCTGGGCTGGGGGCAGCAGCTGAGTGGTGGGCACAGAGGGTGAAGGCTTTGTGTGAGCTCAGGGCAGGACACCGCCCCTAACCCATGCCAGGCAGGTCCCTCAGGATTGTCAAAGCAGGTATTGGGCAGAAGCTCACAAGCCCAGGGTCAGACAGGTGGCTTCCTATGGCATTCAGAATTATTGGTATTAACTTTGGTGAAAATCTGCAGTTCTTTCTGAAAATGCAGATTCTCTAGCTCCAGCTCCTGCTTTGACAATCCTGAGAGACCTGCCTGGCATGGGTTAGGGGGCAGTGTCCTGCCCTGAGCTCACACAAAGCCTTCATCCTCTGTGCCCACCACTCAGCTGCTGCCCCCAGCCCAGCTTCTCATCACTCACTAAGCAGAGTGATCAATGCTGATCCAGGGATCTGCCTTGTATTACAGCTCTATTGAGTATTGTTACAACGCTGTCGGTCAGGGTCCTCCAGAGGAGCAGAACCAATACATTAGATGTTCATACAGACTCCGGCATAGACACAGACATAGACATGGGGGGGAGAGAGAAAGAGAGATTACACGGGATTGGTGCACACTGTTGCGGAAGCAGAGAAGTCCCGTGAGCTGCCATGTGCAAGCTGGAGACCCGGGAGAGCTGTGGTGTCAGCCCCAGAGTGAGGGCAGGTGTCCCAGCCTGAGCACGCAGGCAGAGAGAGCAAGTCTCTACTTTCTGCAGCTCGCTGTCCTCTTCAGGCCCTCCACGGCTTGGATAATGTTCACCTGTGCTGGGGCGAGCCTTCACTTTACTGAGACCGGCAACCAAATGCTGGCCTTATCTAGACACACCTTCACACACACACCCAGAAATGTTTAACCAAATAACTGTGACCCAGTGGCAATGACACAGGTGGGACCCTGGGACAGAGCCAGGAAATCCTCACAGCTGTTGTTCGTACAGGTCCCTTGCCTGTGACACCCTTCCTCCTCCTCCTTCCTGCAGCAAACTTCGACTTCATCTTCAAGACCGAGTTTCAGTATCACCTTGGAGATGCCCTTTCTGACACTCTGGTAGGACCAAAAGCTCCTATGTGCTCCTAGCCTCAGAGCACCCCTTGTTCAGAGCAGTGGCCTCACAGCGTAAACTCCCTGTGGGACCCCAGGATATGGTAGACATCTAACAAGGGTACGGGCTGAACAACCCCTTCTTTCTCACTCGCAAATCCTCTCCAATGGGTTTCGGTAGCAACAGAAATAACCACTGCTACAACCACCCAAGGTCAAAGCCCCAAGCCCAGAGCGAACGTTGCACAGTCAGACACATCTCTGAGGGAACACAGCTCGGGAAGGGTTTCTCTCTTTGACTGCAGTTTGCAGTGTCGGCCTGTCAGAGATGGCCGAGTTTGGCTGGAGGACAGAGAGCGAAGGGCCTGGCCCATCCCCAGATACCCGTGGAGGCCCTGCTACCCACTGCCTCTCCAGGGCAGATCTACCTAGCAACTGGAGCTAGGAAGGGCCCTGGACCCCCTCACCTCCAAAGCCACCAGTCCCCGGTCAGGGAAGAGGAAGGAGAGAGAAACCTGTCTGATAGCCAAAAGGAGGGCCTGGCCCTCTGGGAAGTAAGCCCTATTTGGGCAGATCCCCAAACAAAGGAAGTCACACGTGACAACATACCACAAATAGGGTGGCTTAAAATACCCAGGAGTTTATTCTTTCTCAGTTCTCAAGGTTATAAGTACAAAATCAAGATGAAGGGAGGGCCTCGCTCCTTCCAAAGGCTCTAGGAGAGGATCCTTCTAGGCCTCTTCCAGCTTCTGGTGGCTGCCAACAATCCCTGGCATTCCTTGGCTTGAGGCTGCATCGCCCCCAGTCTCCATATCACGTGGGTGGCCTTCTTCCCTGTGTGCGTGTTCTCCTTATAAAGACACCCTTCACTGGGTTCAGGGCTCACCAGATCCAGCATGCCCTCACATCTACAAAGACCCTATCTCAAGTGAGTTCACCCTCTGAATTTCTGGGTGGATGTGAAGTTGGGGGTGGGGCACTGTTTATCCCAGCACACACGAGGAGGCCATCAGTTGGTTTCTCTCCTCTCAACCAGACAGCTGGTCTTTTCTTGAAGGGTGACCTGAGCTGTGCCACCCTGTGTGACTCAGATCCCCTTCTCCATGTACTCGGGAACGGCTTCTGAGGGCTCCCCCAGGCAACTCTTCCTGAGGGAAGCTCAGAAGCAAAGGTCAACAGGAGCAAGGACAGCCCCATCCCTGCACTCAGGGTGGGGGCCCCCAGGTCTCATTCCCAGACAGGCCCCAGGACATCTGCCCAAGTAACATGTCTGTCTAGAAAGGCTGTTCTACCAAAGCACCCACACCTGCCTCCCGAGGACATGGCCCATGAGAAATGACCATGGCATCAGGGTTACATTTATTCGCTTCATTCTATTCTATTTATTCAGGCACTTCTCAAAGCTTCCCAAGCTGCCACTGGTTTAGGTCGTCTTAGGCTGTCCTGACTTCTCCAAACTGCCCTTTGTTGCTCAGAATCAAGTAATGGAGAGATGACAGTGGCCTGCAAGTGGCTTTGTAGGGACTGGAACATACAAAAATCACCCCTTTTTTCTGGGAGATGATGGTGAATGTGGTGGGGGTTTAGAGGCTGCTTTTTAGTTGGGTGCGGGAAGAGCTTTGTCTTCACAGCATTATTATCCTTCTTGTTTTCCAGGAATGAAGCTGAGGCTCAGAGAGGCAAAGCAGTTTCTTCATGGTTATAGCCCCGATGTAGAATAGCCAGACCTGTGCAATATTGTCCTGCAAACCCCAGTTGAGACCCCATTTCCTCCGTCCACCATGTGTGTGTGCACATTGCTTGTGTATGTACATTGTGTGTGCATGTGCTGCCTTGTAAGTGTGCAGGTATGGGTCTGCATTGTGAATGTGCATGCTATCTTCTAAGTGTGAACATTGCATGTATGAATGTGTATTGTGTGTGAATGTGTGCATTATGTGTAGGTGTGTGCATGCTGCTTTGTGAGTGTGCACGTTGTGTGTGTGAGCATAGGCATTATGTGAGTGTGTGTGCATATTGCATCATGAACACACACACTGTGTATATGTACATTGCGAGTAAAGGTGTGCATATTGTCTTGTGTACATATTGCATGTGTGAGTGTGCATGTGTGCACATTGCATGTATGCATCCATGCATAGGTGTAATTTTTCAATGCTAGACCAAACATATTGGTCTGATCCCCAAGCAGCATGGAGAAGTGCAGAGTTCCTGAGAAGGGATATGATCTGAACTCTGTCCTGGGGAGGTTACCTAATCCCAGTGGGGAGGTTACCTGATCCCAATCATCATTTGTTGGATTTATAGTTATCATCCACATGTCAAGAGCAGAAAATGTAATGCTGCAGAAAACCAGAACCTTGCCACACTGCCCAGAACTCCCTGCCTGGGGCAGGGGAGGTACTGGGACCAACCTGGATGCTCCTGCTTTTGCAGGAGAGGCTGCTTACCAAAAGCAAAGGGTGCTCTAGGGAGGCAGAGCCCAGTTTCCGAAGAACCAACTAGCCTTAGGCCATTTCCAAGGTGGCTGGGCCAGGGAGGCTGAGCAAGAATTAGCCTGCATGGGACTCCCATGTTCTGGACCCTCAGCCTTTCTGCTCTATCCCTGTTCCTGCCACTGATGACCAGCAAGGTTACCATATGACCTGAGACTGACCCATCTCATGCCCTGGGATCTAAGGATTCTTCCACTATTTTCAGATTCTGTTCAGAGGCCAAGGTGTGTGGGATTGTGCTTCCCAATCATCTGCCTAAGGGGCAGGTAAAGCAACCTGAAGTTAACTACCCAGGGAGAGATCTTTGACCATCGGTGACAGAGATGGAGGAAGCTTTCCCTTCCTCCTTCTGGGAGACTGTGCCCAAACACAGCTTGTCCATAGCCGCCATGGCCCCGAGACAGCTTATTTGCAAGATTGCTAGCACAGTGATATATCACCTTGTACTACTTCAGTCTTTCCTTCCTCTTGCTGCCCTGAGATTGCACCACTTGAAGATGCCATTAGCACTTAATCCTTGCCTCAGGCTCTGCTTTCCAGAGAGCTCAATTAAGATAAGGAGCAAGAGCAGGGAGAGAGTTTCAGCCAGAGAGAACAGGCTGTGTAAACACTCCATGCAGGAACTACAAGACATCCAGTGGAAAGAAACCTGGGAAGACAGGGTCTGTGGTGTAAGGAAGAGACCTGAGCTTTGGGTCAGCCACCCCAGGTCAAATCCTGCATTTTCCATTTCTGAAGTCACAGTGGCAGGCTCCTGAATCTCCTGAGTCCCAGCCACCCTCCATATGAAAGACCAGAGGCAAAGTGTCACCACTGCTCAGGACTGTTGGGTGCCAGGAGGGGGTGAAGTCTGTTAGTAGCATGGCCATGGGGGACTGGCTTTCTGGGTCTCTACTGGTTCCTATCCCCATAGCCCCCGGACCCGGAACCACAGAAGAGAGATACCCACTGATGCAGAGGAAGGGCAACCTCCAAAGGCAAGGAGGCACAGGCACACTTCCCCTTTTTCCAAAGATTCCTTCCCGGCTTTCTATTTGAAGCCTGTGTGTAATCCAAGAGACATGCAGCCCATTTGTTTCTGATTTGTCAGTTGCTGTGCACCAGCCAGGACTGCCCTGAGCCTTTTCTTAGTCCTTTCAAGTTTGTTTGTTGGCTTATTTTTGCTCAAAGTCAGGAAACTGACTTTTTAAAACCAAGATTAGTGAACTGGAAAGTGTGGAGTTCAAATCTAGGTCAAAATAGCCACAATGAATTCAAGGTGGGCTTGTGGCTCCAGGCAAGTTTTTCTACACCCAGTCACACCTGGGTGTACACACACACACACACACACACAGACATGCATGCATACGTGCACACTCACTCATGCACACACTCACATGGAGACACACATAGATACAAGTACATGCACAAATTTCCACACACAGACATATAGACATATATGTATACACACAGACATATAGACATACATGTATGCACCCATTCACACAGAGACACACAGAGACATGAATGTGTGCATACACACTTGCACACACAGACACATGCATACACACATGCACACAAGTACACACATGTACACACAGGTACACACTCATGCATGCACACACGCACACACTTACTCATGCACACACTCACTCATGCATGCACACACACATGCACACACTCGTGCACACACATGCACACACAGACAGAGGCACACACTCATGCACACACTCACTCATGCATGCACACACATAGATATGACACACAATGTGGTGTGCTGGATGGTTCCTGATGCCCTGCCTCCCTGCAGCGCAGGGAGGAGGAGGGAGATGCTCTCAGAGGCCCTAGGCAGACTGGCCTTTCAGAGCTGGGCTGCACAGTTTGCTGGGACTCTGGGCCTTGGCCTCTGCACCATCAGAGCAGCAGCTGTGACTATCTGCTGAGAGCCTAGGGGTGCTTGGGCCTGTGCAGGAGCCACACAACACTCCTCTCTCTGTGCAGCTAGAGAAATGGAGGCTCAGAGAGGTCAAGGAATAAGGACAGGCCTAGAGAGAGGGGCCCACGACAGTGGTGAAAACTCTCACCATCATCATCACCATCATGACAACTTCTTCACGCCAGTGTCCCAGCTCCACTCTGTGCTGGAGTCCTCCCCAAGAGGAAGACTGGAACTGCCAGGAGCCCCCCCTCCCGCACTTTGCTAGTGAGCACTAGCTGGAAGGGGGCGCCCGTCCAGACTTGACCTTCCCTTATGCCTCAGCTTGGCAGGAAACTGAGGTCTTCTCCCCTGCCCTCACCAGGGTTGCTGAACAAGCAAATTCCAGAGGGAGGAGACGTTGGTGACCATGGAAACCCGAGCAGCCACCAGGGAGGCTGTGAGAGCTTGGATTCCCCAGGACAAGGCCAGAGCTGAGCAGCAGGAAGGAGGCAGGCACAGCACAGTGGGGCGGGGTGGGAAAGAGGGGAGCGGTTGTCAGAGGAAGGGCAGAGAGACAGAGGCACCAGGAGGCCTCAGCAACATGCAGGGTCTGGTCAGACTCTCTCCCTGGCCTGCGCTTCCTGGCCTCATGGTGGGGGGAGAATTGGGTTTCACTTTGTTGGGGGGGAGACCCTAGGGACAAGGACAAGTCTGACCCCTGTGGGTGTCCCCAGTGTTGGGCACATGACTGCGCCATCCTTACAGGGCAGCAAGGGAGGGAGCTCTTCAGCTTGCCCTGCAGAGATGAACCTAAGGAGAGCCGCCAGCCACCAGCCGCAGTGCCTGTGGGATTCTTGTTCCTGAGCCAATGCCACACACCTCCCAGCAGCTGTGGGCAATGCCCAAGCATGGCAGGGACACCAGGGGTCACCAACGATGGGCATGGGCACATCTACAGCAGCTTTCCTCTGGAGCAATCATGGAGCTGGCCAAGATTCTCCCAGAACTCTGCCAAGGTCTGAGGCTCTTCCCTGTCTTTCTCTCCCCCTCCCAGGTGCCCACCTGCATGGCCATCCAAGAGTGCTCCCTGACCTTGCCCGCTCCCCAGCCCTCTGTCTCTCATAAGCATCTCCCTCAATACGTCTTCAACATTTCCAATTTTGCGTGGTGTCTACTTCCCAGAACACTCAAACTATTTCAATTTGCTGAAGAAATGAATGAACACACAAACATGCAGGACCTCAGTCAATATGGATAGACACCAAATCCCGTGTTCCTGCCATCCTTAGATCGTGAGGGACACATTTTGGTATAAGGAAGCTCAGGCTTTGAAGGAGCAAGGAAACATGCAGGGGGGATGTGGGCCCCAAGAAAGCAGAGCCTGAGGCAAGGGTTAAGATGTTGTCACTTCATAGAGGAGGAGTAAGCCAGGGCTGCAAGAGGAAAGGGAAGGAAGCGAGACCAGGACACACACACGCTGTCGCACGTGATCCGCACTGGTGCCACGCACTGGTGAGTAGAGAGACCACAGGACACAGAGACCCGGGGGACTGCACAGAGGCCTGGTACTGTCTGCTAACTCCCCTCCAGGCACCAGTGTTTGGGTCCCTTGGCCAGTCCCGGTAATCAGATAGCGAGAGGGCCACCTGGCACAGGGTAAGTGCCAACCATGAGAAAGAAGAGGTACTCGAGGGGCTGCGGAGGTGCACAGAGATTGGGTCCCACGAGTGTGCCTAGCCCTAGGCTCAGAGAGTCCTGGAGAAAGGAGATGCCCAGCCACATTGAAGCTGAGCATCCTTGGGCAAGTCACACAGCCTCTCTGAGTGGCGGCTGCAAAGCTGGCTCAATGGGGCCTTCTCGTGGAGGTGGGCTGTGGGTTCTGGGGCTGCCGTGACAAAGCACCACAAACTGAGGGGCTTCAAACAACAGGAGTGTGCTCCTTCACGGTTCTGCATCCAGAAGCCCAAATCAAGATGCTGCAGGGCTCTGCACCCTCCAGAGGCTCTGCAGGGAGAACCCGTCCCTTCTCCAGGTTCTGGTGGCCTCCGGTGTCCTTGGCCTGTGCATAGCACTCCAGCCTCTGCACCAACTTCACACAGTCCCCTCTTCAGTCTCATGAGGGCATTCATCACTGGATTTAGGGCTCATCGCTTGTGGATGGTCGGGGGCGATGGTGTCTTGAGTTGCTTCATGTAACCATGTCTGAAAAGACTCTATTTCCTTCTCAAACAGTTCAGTCCCAGGTTCCAGGGATTAATTAGGATGAGGGCGCATCTTTGGGGAGCCCCATTCGGCCCACTTCAAGTGGGCTCTCGGGAATAACACCTGGCCCCAGAGGCGAGACATGAGCCCCACACATGCGAGAGCTTCGTTGTTTGTCTGGAGAGAAAAGTCGTCTCAGGAGATGGGGCGGAGGCCATAGCCACCAGGACTGTGGGCTGCCTGGCAGGAATGGCTGGTGCCCATCTCCTGGCCACTGCTTTGGCTTGCTGGCCCCCCCGGACCCCCTAGTGAGAAGGTCCACACACTGAGCAGGAACGGCCTTGGACACGAGACCCTGTGCGTCCCCCTTGAGACCGGTTCTGGGCTTCTACCAGGAGCTCAGCAGGCAGCTGTCGGAGCAGCAGGTGGCTCACTGTCCCTGCTCCGTGTCTGCTCACTGGACTGCTGCCCTCCTGTTCTTCCCTGGGGCATGGGTGGGAGTGACTCCCCAACTAGAGAAGCGGAGAGCTGGATCTGAGCAGGTAGCTCCCTCTCATCCACGGCTGGGCACACGCAGAGGAGGAGCGGGCCTGGGACGCCAACTGGCCTGGCCCTTCTGGCCCAATCAGACTGGCCTGGCTCCTGTCCCCACTCTGTGACCTTGCTCTTTCCAAGCTCCAGGTGTCTCATCTGTGAAGATGATCACGGTGGTCCTACCAGGTACTAGTCTCTGGGATCGAGTCTCTGGAATGAGTCTGGCATAGGATGGGTGCCATGGGAGAGTCAGCAATCACTGTTACCAAGCAGGGCTCGGAATTCCCCTCGGTGCCTTCACATCAACTGTGTCCCGTGCAGACTTTGCAGGCCAGATGGGCGACCTGACTGGTGGCAGGCGACACCAGCAGGCAGGACTTATATGACAGGGATGTTTCTGAGGAGGGGCAGTCTCCGCCTGGTCCTTCCTTTTCCCTGAGGACCCAGCAGCCCCTCACCAGAGAGAGAGAGGAAGAGGAGCCTCAGGTGGACAGCAGGGTGCAGAGGTGCGACTCCCACAGTGTCCTGACACCTGTGGCTAGGGGGCCCAGCAGGGGACAGGTAAGGGGGAGGCCTGAAGCAGTTAGACAAGGGCCACCCCAGGTATGATGGCTTAACAGGCAATGGCTGCGCTCAGACCTGACCCACGGGGTCCCACTCGCCCAGCCTCCCTCCTTGTCCCTAGCCCACCAGTCCTCTGCCCTGCGTCTGTGTCCTGGGCTGCTGTGGGCCTTCCTGGGTCCTGAAGTCCGCTCCGTACCTAAGGCACTAAGCCATCGAGATGTGTCTTACTGACTTTGTGAACGGTCCCGGGTGGGCAGTTCACCCTTTCTGCCTGTTCTGCCATCAGGCTGATTTTTCAAAATTCATCTCTAGGGTTATCCTAATTAAGTTAGCCAAGATATAAGACTTTTATACAAAAGAAATAAAAAAGAAAAGACAAGACAAAAAAACAGGCCAAGACTGTTCCAATCTGCCAGTGTTTCGGGGGAGCAGGACACGCACATTCCCATGTGGGGAGGTGAGGGAGGAGGAAGGGGTGAGGAGGAAGGGAGAGGCAGGAGAAGAAGAAGCGGAAGGAGAGAGCTCCTCTCTAGCCCTTCTCTGGGCAACTCCTCTGTAAAACACTTTCCACCACCAAATCTGCACCCCCTGCCCCCAGAGGATGGATGCTAAAATATCCCCATTTTAGTGCTAAGAAAATGACACTCAGAGAAGGTAAGCCACACACCCAAGGGCACACAGTGCGGAAACAGCAGAGCAGAGAGTAAGTCCTGGTCCATCTGTGACTTCCAAGCATAGCCCATGTCTCCGACTCCCTGCCAGCTCTTTCTCCAGCATTTAGCAGGAAGGAGGGGCTGCAGCCAGTCCTGAAGAATCCTGTTTAGCCCAAAGTTCTGTAACTAGATTAGGAAATAATAATCCTAATAATTATGCAAACCCTGGGGTGGGGGATTTGGTTGAATAACAATCCAGGTCAAGATACTGGGATGCATCCAAGTCTCTCCCTCCTGGACTAGCATACAGGCATCGTGGGAGTGAGCGAAGGTATGAGCCTGCAAGGGAGCCACGAGTCCTCAGGAGAAGGCTCTGGCTACTCCTGGGTGTTTAGGGCAGGCAGCCCTGACTGTGACTGCAGAGAGCCTGTGTCCATCTTCCCCGACTACCCGCCAGGAGGCGGTGTGCCCCTGCCTCAGGTCCTGGGTGGGCGCACACCGCAGCCGTGGCTCCAATTTACCCCTCTTTCAACTTTTCAGCTGCCCTCTCCACTCCCAGGGCTGCCCGGCTGTTCTCAGCTGCCCTATTACCCTGCCAGAAGAGCCCAACCAGAGATCTCTACTGATCCATCCCCTCTCACCTCCTGTTTCCCCAAAGTGCATCCGAACCAGGGGTGCTGAGGTAGCAGGTCCTCCTTTTCTCACTCCTCTAGGTCTCTCTAAGCACAGAACAGCATTGCTGGGGTGCAGCCTTGCACCTAGACCACCAAGCTGTGGTGTGGTCACTTGGTCCAGAGTACAGTACCCTACAAGCTACGTGATGGCCCTGACCATTTATCCCTCTCAGTGGGGCCTCATTGCACAAAGTCACAGGAGGAAGCCCTGAGACGTAAATGGCAACCACTTCGACGTGTCACATCAGCTCTCCTCGGCTCCCAACTGCCGGATTCCATTTCCGTCCTGCAGGTCCCCTGCCACCATGATCACCACGGCTGGCTCCAACAGCAAATCCCTGGGAACCCTGCTCGGCTGGGAATCCCGCCTTCACACGCAGATGGAGCTGGTGTTGCCGACATCCGGTGTTCATTAGGGTTCTCAGAGTGCCTGACGGGGCCAGCATTCTGACACCTCGATCTTTGATACCACCCTTGAACACGGGGATCGTAAGAACAGGCAGTTGGAGAACGTATTTGGAACCCAAACAGGTCTGAGGTGAATGGGTGGGTGGATGCTCGGTGGGTGGAAGGGTAGCTGAGCAGGTGGGTACCTAGGGGAGCAGATGGTAGATGGATGGGCGTGTATGGAAGGCTGAGAGAGCACATCGTGGTTAAATCATCAGAGAGGTGAATGCATGCAAGATGAATGCGCTGCAGATAGACGGGTAAGCTTCGTGAGTGGATGGAGAGCTGGGTGGATGGATGGATGTGTGTATGGTTTACAAGTGGGGAGCTGCGTGGGTGGGGATGTGGGTGGGTGGGTGCACAGTTTACAGAGAGACAGATGGGAGAGTGGATAAGAAGATGGAATGGTATGTGCGTTACAGATGGTGGGTGGATAAGTGAATGAAGGGGCAATAACCTACACAATCTTTTCTTATTCTTCAAAAAAAGAAATAAGCACCAAGCAGAAGACTGAGGAAAGAGGTTATAGCATCAAAAATGAGAGGAGGTTTGAGCAGTCTGGGAACAGAGCAGGAAACACAGTGTTCAAGCCACCATCTGAGACATGGGTCTCGAAGGAGCCTCAAGGCCTGCGGCCCAGTCAGCAGCGGTCCCATCCCTCCCTGGGCGTCAAGGCTGAGGATCACTCCCTCATTCCCCATCACGCTGGAGAGATCGGAAACCCTGGAAGCTCCACCCAAATCTGGGTCGAGTCCCTGGGGTCAGAGGCTCCAGGGCAGCACCCGCGGCACCCTACACCGAGTCCCCACAGATGTGAACGGGGCAGGTGATGACAGAGAACTCCCGAGGGCTGTGTCACCCTCCACGACCTTCAGAGTAAGAGCAGGGTTGAGTTGCCTGGGGCGGCTGGCAGAACCCTGGGGCCTCGGTCCCTTCAGTGTGGGTGGGTTCACTTGCCCCTTAGACAGTGTAGACAGAGATATCAGCATACCCATTATAAAGAAATAAAGAGCCTGAGAAAAAGGGGAAGACTTGCCATGGGGCCCCCCCCTGCCCTTTTCTCCACGATGTTCCTGCAAAAGCAGCCGGCTGTGCCGCTCTCCCAATTACCAGAATTGCTTGAAAAATTCCTGCCACGTGGCACAGAAAGAGCAAAGGCACAGCAGCCGGAGCCCCTGTGCTTTGGGCAGAGGAGGGAGGCACGAGGGGGCCGGGGTAGGGGGTCTGCTAGGGGCCTGGATATAAAGAGCCTGCCCTTCAGCGTGCACTAAGGAAACACTAGCACCTAAAAAGTCGGCGCTGGGGCCAGAGATGCAGCTGGATCCCACATGGCCAATTGTATGGTTCTAGTCCCCAGCTGGGTGGCTTGAGCGACAAGGGCACGTGTGCATGTGTGCCCTAAGTCCCTAGAGGAGAATGAGGAGAGGCATGGTCAAACCCCTCCGAGGATGTTTGCTTTCTCTTTTCTTCTTCTCTCCTCTTTCTCTCCTCTCCTCTTCTCTTCCCTTTTTTCTCTCTCCTCCCCTCCCCTCCCCTCCCCTCCCCTCCCCTCACCTCCTCTCCTCTCCTCTCCTCTCTGCCCTCCTTTCCCTTCTCTCTTGTCTTCTTTCTCTTCTCTCTTCTCAACTCGTCCATCTCATCTCGTCTCCTCTCCTCTCCTCTTCCTTTCTCTTCTCTTCTTCTCTCTTTTCTCCTCTTTCTCTCTCTAGCAAGGACATGCATCCTATAGCAAACTGAAAAAAAAAAAAAAAAGCAGGCACCGAGCGTCTCCTGTATCCTCACCCTAACTCATGCAGACTCTGTTTATGCTGACCTGGCCACAGCTCAGCTGGGAGCAACCCTCACACCTGGCACTGGGCTGCAGGCCACCCTGCACACAAGACTTACTGCCGGGCAGGACCTGGTCCCTTCCACTCTCCGAGCCCACGTGCTCTTTGACCTGGCGTAGCCCACTGCCCAGAGTAAGCAGACAATGGCCAGTCGCCTTTCACTGCTCCTCTGTGCAGGGGTTCTGCCCTAAGCCCTCCTGTCCCCTTACAGAAACCCTGGCTTGGAAATCCCAAGGGTTCGGGTCCTGGGGCCTTTGGGCAACCTCCCACATCACTGTAGTCCCAAAAGATGATGAGTGGGACCAGCAGTTAGCGTAATGGCTATGTCGCTGGACTCCCACGTAGTCGACCGCGGTTCGAGTCCCGGACCCGGCGGCTTAAACTCACGCCGGGCGCGTGTGCGTGCATGCCCAAGATCCCGAGAGGAGAATGGAGGAGAAGGGATTGCTGCGTGGCCATCCCCCCTGGGGGGTGATTACCTGCTTTCTGTCTCTCTGTCTCTCTCTGTCTGTCTGGCGAGCACACGCGCCCTATAGCAAAAACCTCTCCAAAAAAAAAAAAAAAAAAAAAAAAAAAAACAGACGATGGGTGAGGAAGGGGACCAGCAGGTTTGGGGACCTCCAGAGAATGTCTGGGAGGCATAGACACTGGGTCTGAGCTCCAGGCTACAGTCAGTGCTGGGTGAGGGAGGCTCCCCACCCAGAGGCTGCGCAGGGAGCAGGGCGGCCAGAGCCCTGGGGATGCACAGTCAACAGCTCCTTCTCAAGGAGTATGGCGGAAGTAGAGCAGAGGAGATGCTGAGAAGGAACCGGGGAGTGTGGGCCCTGAGTCTACGCAGTCTGGGACACTAGCTGTCCCTGGATCTGTCGCATCCTCCCGCCCAGTCCGCAGCAGCCGTTTCCCATGGATGATACCCTGGGCATCACGTTCCTAGGCCAGAGGCCCCCCGGCCTCTGAGACAGGCAGGGAGCCCCATCCAGCAGAGGAGGAAACCGAGGCCCAGGGCAGGACAGTGGATTGCACTGCAAAGCAGACACAGCACTGGTGGCATCTGGAAGTGCGTGTGGGTGATCGTGGGGGCCGGATAGACACTGAGGGTGAGGCCTTCCTCTCAGGTCCTCAGACCACCCCTCATGGAGGGCGTCTCCATCTCTGCCCTTGTGCTCCCGTGCCTGGCTCACACCACCTACCCAAATGGCCCTTCCCCTGGGACAGCGCTGCTGTGACCCACTTTCTCCTCCCACATAGACTGGAATCTGCTGCTAGGTATTTTCTGTGCCCTGGCCCAGGCCTTTTCCTGACACCGGCTGGTTCAATTTAAGCCTCCTGCTGGGTCAGCAGATTTGCAAACCACAGGTTTCTTCAATTTCTTTGCAAAAAAAAAAAAAAAAAAAAGAGTGAGAGAGAGAAGAAAAGAAAATCATTTTCCAAAGTGTTATCTTTCCTTCCGATCAATCAAGGCCGCCAGGCTTGGCTCTGGCCCAGGCTCTGTCAGACGGAAGATCTCGGTGACTCAGGCCTCCGAAGGAGCCCTGGGGAGGTTCGGGTGCCCAGTGTGGGGCGCAGCTCCCGCCTGGAGTCACCTGCCGCCCCCTGCAGGGTCTGTACGACAAGAAGAAGAAGCATCCCAGCAGCCGGTCCTGCCCCGCCAAGTGGGCGAGGAAGTTACTGCCTACCTGCCCTCCCACGCCCTGTCTCCCTCATGGCATCTGTATGTTCCAGGAGTAGGGGGCTCACCGCCTTCAGGGAGCAGCTGGGATCTGGAGGCCCCAAACCAGCCAAGGCTCCATCAAAGTTCCTTCCCTCTGACCAAAGTTTCCAGAGCCCGTCGGAGCCCAGTCCCTGTGGGTTTGTCCCATCTGGATGCTCAGCAAGGCCCTGGGTTCCTCCATCTGTGCCAGGGCCTTCAAAGTCAGACCTCCTGGGCTTCTGAGTGGGGCAAGGGTGTGTGAGAAACCAGCATCTGTGAGGTGCCCTGGCTCCCAGGCAGGGCCCTGCAGCTCCCAGCCCAGCACCCTTTCGAGGACATCTGCTGAAACCCTGCCTGACAGCGCCCCCACTGTCGACTACAACCTTTCCGGGCTTCCCTTCTTGGATCCTCGGAGACCCAGTGAGGTTGAAGCCAGCATCCCCATGCCACAGATGGGAAACTGAAGTTTGGCGAGGGCACTGTGTCCCAGACAGTCAGACCCCTGTCTGCATCTCACGGCCAGGTTGCTCCACCCTGACCTGGGTGGGCACGCCGGACAGTCTCTGACTTCCCTCACCTTGCCCTTCCACGCACTGACCCAGCACTGGCTCACTTTGACCCCATTCCGGATTAATTCAGCCCAACCCAGGGACTAGTGTACTCAGTCCCTGAAGTCCCTCTGTCTATTTAACACTCCAGTCTTGGGAGCTTGCTCCTTCCTGTCCTGCCCTTCCCTCTAGGTGCGGCTCACCCCCTGCCAGCACCCCCGATAGAGGGAGGGGCACCTGCTGATGTGGCCTGTGGGGTAAGGCAGTGGTCAGCTGGCGTGGTCATCCCCAGGGGGCCACTGCTGCTTCCCTCACCCACCCAGCCTCGGCGCTGCCAGCAGCCAGTCTCCTGCTCCATCCCAGGGCCCTTCTGATGTCGGGGACCCTAGGGCTGGGGTGACCAGTGCCACACGCCAGCTCCTTCTCAGCAGGGGTCTCCATGCCTCAGCATCACTGGACGGATGCCAAAGGAGCCTGTGTACCCCGCTGGCACATCCTTCCACATTGAGACCCGGGCTTGCAGGGACCCAGGAAGCCTCGCCTCACCTGCCAAAGTCACAGGGTGATGCGGGGGTGGTAAAGCCACTCCCCCATGATCCTTGGACCGTTCCTGGCCTCCCAAAGCCCTTTCCAAGCTTCCACAGTTAAGATGACCCCCAGGAATCTAGTCCCCAAGGACTAACAGGCAAAGAAGGCCCGTCCCTTCATTCAGAAATGCCTCAGTCTGGAGACTCCCACCTGGCTCTCCTAGAGAGAGGGAGAAGGGGAGGGAGGGTGGGCCTTATGCCCCCAGTGCTCTGCAGACAGCTCCCCACGCCTCCCTTGCCCCTGCCGGCCACAACCACTTCCTTTTATTTAAGGTGTTTTTATGCTTCCTGGTAGATGGTTAGGCTCATCCAAACACGAGACGGATTGGAACTGGCTCCCCTTGGGTTCAGCCTGTGGAATCCAGTCTCCCAGTGCGTTCTAGGCGCAGAGATTCCCGCAGCTTCCTCTTAGCTGGTGGAGGGGAAGGAGCAGGAGGGGTAGTCCCTGGTCATAGCTTACAGCTCTGAGTCCCCTGGGGGGTGGTTTCAGCTGTCATTATCTGCACGGTTGTCCCCATTATCCTAAGAGCACAGACTCCCTGGAAATGCCCGGCTGCCTGCAGCTTTCGGCCTGTGAGAAAAGCAGCTCGGCTCACATCCGTTCCCAGGAATTTGTTAGGTACTGCACAGAAGTAGTGAAAGAGGCTCTGAACTTCCGGTGCAGGTTCCAAGCTAGCAGATGACGTTCGGGCCCCAGATGAGGGTGGGTTGTCAAAGGCTGGACCCCTTGGCACCAAGGACTGAAAGAGACATCCCACAGCCACCTGGCTCCCCATCCTGACGGCTTCTCTCGCTGAGCTCCCAGCACTACTGTAACAGCAGAATGAACGGGACATTGCACGGTGGTCTCTGTGCCAGGGCCAGGCCATGCTGCCACTCAGCCAAGATGTCTGGGCACGCAGCACACCCTCACACCTGGCTTGTTCCAAGAGAATGATGAGCAGCACAGAAAAAGAAAGACATCGGTACGTGAGATACAGAGACCTGTAGCTCCATCCATCTGCCCCCCCCACACACCTTACCTTGAGAGGCATTCCCGTCCTGGGTAACCAGGCCAGGGCTGCTCTGGATGTCGCCTGAGGACCCGGCGGCTCACAGATGGGTGACTGGGAGCCAGTGCCCTCAGGGGGTTATGTTCTAATGGGGAAGGGGCAGAGGGATGACAAGCGGGATAGGCCAGGACACTGTGGGCGGGTCTCTGTGCCAGGGAGCAAACCCATCAGGAAGGGCTGAGATTGTGAGGGTGGTGGCTGCGCGTGCATCAGGTGCTCAAAGGAAGTGACATCTGAGGGAGGATTGTGGGAAGCATGCTGCATATAACGGGGAGGGGGGGCTGTGAACGCAGGGTGGGGGCTGGGCGGAGTGGGGTGGGGAGAGGGTGTGGCAGACCAGGTAGGAATTGCTCCCAGACCTCCTTGGTTGCTGTGACCAGGGAAGAGGCCAAGCTGTGGTCTCGGGTATCAAGCTAGCAAAGGGATCCCTCACCCAGTGCACAGCCTGAGTCTTGGGGTGGGGCCTGTGGCCCCCCAGCGGGTCAAGATCACCACGAGGAAAATGGAGAGCCCACAGAGAGGGCCATTCCAGTAACCAGTAGAAAGGCGTGGAGCCTGGGACCAGGCTTGGTGGCAGAGGCAGGGAGGAATGTGTGGGGAGGGGTCGTGGATACAATGCACAGCAGAGCCCTGGGAATCCGCTCTGCCTGGGGCGGGCGTGGGGGGGCAAGGACAAGTCAAAGTTAAGCAAGGGGAAAGACAGACTGCATCCCCTAGGGTCGGGGTTCCTGGCGCAGATGTGGGGTCCCTTAAGAGCTCAATGGGGGTGCATCTCATCTGGGGGACCTATCCCACATGCAATAAAGCCACTGGGCAGAAAGACTGAGGCTGCTGGGACTGAAGCTATAAAGCACAGGCTATAGAGAAAGCTGTTTAAGCCAGGAGACTGGGCCAAGACAGGGGTAAAGACAGGTAAAGGACCAAGCCCTGGGCCCCCCACGGTGAGGAGGAGCCTGCAAGGTGACCTGGAAGGGAAAACTCAAGTGTGCAGCTACGTCAGCCTGATGGGCCAAGACTGGAGACTGCTCAGCTGGTAGAGCTACGGGGAGCTGGGGGCCAGAGTGGCTCAGTAGCGGAGGCAGGAGCGCCGGCCCGGAGAGGACTGGGCAGGAGGCATCAAGTAAGGGAGTTCCTGCGAATAGGCGCCGTGGAGGAGTTCCACTCAAGAACCAAGGAAGTGGGGGGGCAGCAGCCAAGGGAAACGAGACCGACGAGGGTGATTTTCTTTTTTTTAAATTGAGATGAAATTTACATATTATAAGCCCCTTCAAATGTACAATCCAGTGGCATTTGGTGCATGTGCCATGTCGCACCACTGCCCCCTCCATTCCATCCCCTGAGCACGGTGTCAGGGCCACCCACGTGCCGTGGCTCGGGCTCGTCCTCTCGTGGCCAAGTCATCTTCCATTGCACTGCCTGCCACTGTTTGTGGGCGTCTTCATCCAAGGACGGACACTGGGCTTGTCCGTGCTCTTTGTTTGCTGTGAGTAATGCTGCAGAGCTTGGGTGTGCAAAGACCTGTCTGAGGGCCCGTCTTCAGTTCTTTGGAGCATGCTCCTCTGTGTCTAGGAGTGGGATGGCTGGGCCCAGATGGCTTTCAAAGAGGAAAGTCCGATAGCTCATTGGGTGGGGAGGGAGATGAGGAAGGCCCAGGGGAGGGAAGAGCTGGGACTACAGCAAGGAACTTGCTGGTGTGAGCCCAGTAGGCAAGGGGGGCTTTGGTGCCCAGGGGAGGGGAGTGCAGGAGGCCTTGGGGCTGCGGCACAAGCTGAACAGAGGCACAGGACAGGGGGTAGGCAGGGCGCTGTGGTGGTGACAGCCAGGGAGGGCTGAGTGCCTGCCACAAGCCTTCCTTGTCTACTTCTGACCAGGAGCATTCCTTGCCCACACAGATACTTGTCACTTCACTTCGGCACCCCCCCCCCCCCCCCCCCGTCATCTGCCCCCTCTTGGAAGCGCTTCCCCCTCTCCACCTTCTCCCACCTCCCCTCCCCCTTGGACTGGAGATGCCACTAGCCCTTGTCCTAGCCACCCCCACCCCAGCCCTGAGAACAGCCCCTGTTCAGTCTCTTCTCACATCCCTCTGGGGATGTACCTCTGCTTTGAGTGTACTCTCCTGCTGCCCACCCTGACTGGTCCAGAGGAGGTTTAGACAGTGGGAAAGGCATGGGTGGGGGGGGGGGGGTTCCTCACAGGGCAGGGGGGTATGAGGTAGGAGACCCGCAGCGTTTGGGCCAGCCAGGTTCGGCACTGAGATAGAGGGCCAGCGTCTGGGCTGGATCAAGCCAGCTTTGGGATTCAACTGGTTCAGCCAAGTGAGAGGTGGGTGGGGACTGAGAGTGAGCCCAGGGAGGGGAGATACCATGACAGAGTGTGAGCCAGAGAGAAGCGAAGGCAGGGAGGGGGATAGAGAGAAGGAAGGCGGTCAGTGCCCCTTAGTGGTGGGCACTTGGGGACATGCGCTGGGCAGCTGGAAAGTGAAGGCTAAGCTCAGGTGCCCTGGAATGCAGGCGGGGGAGTCCCCAGTTCCGGTGATGGTCTAGGAGTCCCTGAGCAGCTGAGTAAGAGTGGCGGACACATGGCTGCAATGCAGGGAAGACCGCAGGCGTCAGTCACCACCACGGAGACTGCACAGCAGTCAGTCGAAACCAACGGTCTTCAGCAACGGGGGAGGACCTGGAGCTGGAGGGGCAGCTGTGCAATGGCTAGGGGCCACACCTTCAGGGCTGGGGTTTAGGGAGCAGGGAAGGGGATGGCCAGGAAGATGCATGGGGAGCAGGGACACCCTCGTCAGCTCCAGGCCCGGGGCGAAGCTCTCCGTAACTTGGAGAGGAAGCAGCTACCACTGCCCCTCGGGGAATCCAGGTGTCAGCAGGTGAAGACATGTTTGGAGCAGAAGATGCAGGTGAGTCCCAGGAGCTGAGGGCAGGTGGGGAATGTGGCAGAATAGCACACATTCAGCCATGTGCCCAGGGGATGCACGCCTGCGCGGCTGGCCAAGGTGGGACTATTTAGGCAGTGGGGGCTACTCCAGGTAAGAGCCTCCTCTGGGCTCCCCTCCTGGATCCCCAGCTCTGTCCTCACTCCTGTGCCAGGCCCCCAGTGGATGGGAGCTCTGAGGGGCACGTAGTGTCCGTGCTCCCTGTGGCATACCCAGGGCCAGGCAGAGACGCTCCGTAAAACAGCTACTCAATAAACAGTTAAAGTAGCTAGTGTAGGGCTGACCCAGGTTTCCCCAACCAGCTGTGAGTGACACTGGGCTGGTCCGCCTCCTTGGGGGGCGTCCTGCGTCGCAGGGCACTGAGCAGCATCCCTGGCCTTCACCTGCTCCATGCCAGTCGCCAGCAGCCTTTCCTCCCCTTCCCAGGTTGTGACAACAAAAACACCTCTGGACTTTGCCAAGTGTCCCCAGGGTGTGTGTGTTGGGGTGGGGGAGTTAACCATACAAAGCTTTACTAAGATGCAAGGGAAGGAAGGGCAGGGTATTGGTGGGGGACCTTCCAGGTGGGGTTAGGGGCATCTTGTAGGTCTAACTCAGGCCACCTGCCAGGCAGGCAAGGTGCGTTCACTGCTCTGTGTGAGCAGAGACGGTGACACGTGATAGTTTGATCGCCTGGGCCAGAGCAGGGCCTTCCCATCCCCCACCTCAGGAGGCACTCCGCCCACTCAGAAGAGCAATTAAGAGTCCAGCCAGGAAAAACGAAAATAATTAATATTTTCCCCAAAGCGGAGTTCCTTGTTTAAGAGCTAAATAACACATAGACAGCTTAACTGCTACACAGCAAAATAAATTCTCTCTGGTTTCAATCCGCTCGTGTCTGTTTCTTTAATCAGCACTATTAGGAGACATTTCTAAGAGCTTAAATGTGGATTTGTGCTGGGTTTTTGATTTGCCAAGAATGACAATCCAGGATGATTATACATAATCACCACCCACACAGGAGGCGCCTGAGTGGAGGAGGGCGCCCCAGCTTTGCAGTCCGCGGGTTGGGGTGCAAACCCGGTCATCGGCACTGAGCAGTTTGGTCTTTCTGACAGGTTCCTTCGTTTCTCTGAGCCACATCTGTAAATTCCAGATTCCAGTAACAATCTTTGTCTAAGTGACATTGGGTGAGCCCAGGTGATAAAATAGCGGTATTTATTGAGAATCTGTTAGGTAGCAAGCACTGCCTAAGCTTCTTCCATTTACTCATTAACTCGATCTTTGCAAAAAGCCCACAGCTGGAGTTGGCTACCATTCCCACTTTACAGACAGGAACATCAGAGCCGAGAGCGGAATTCACTTGGTGTTCAGCCTGCCTGGCGGTTTGGGACGCTCAGGTCCAGAGGGCCATCAGTTAGATACTTGGAGCTCTGTGGGAGAGCTTAGAATTTAGGAAAACTAGGGACCAGCAGATGGCGTAATGGCTATGTTGTTGGACTCCCACATGGCCAATCGCAATTCGAGTCCTGGACCCGGTGGCTTAAACTCACGCCGGGTGTATGTGCCTGTGTGCCCAAAATCCCAAGAGGAGAATGGAGGAGAAGGGATTGCGGCATGGTCATCCCCCAGAGGGTGATTTCTCGCTTTCTATTTCTCTCTCTGTCTCTCTGGCACATGCACACACCCTATAGCAAAAATCTCTCTTAAAAAAAAAAAAAAACAAACAGAATTGGGGGAAACTGAGTCCAAATGGGCTTCTGGAAAGAAGGTTGAGAAGCCCATGGCTTGCAGCAAAGAGAGATGGGAAAGGGCAGGTGGGTGGAGCTCCAAGCAGAGGCTGACCTTGGGGTGCCAGTCCTGCAGCTGTCCTAGGGAGCCCGAGACCCTTAGGGGCTTGTGTACGGGCTGACCGACCATTCCCGTTTGCCTGGGCCTGGGAGTTTTCCTGTGGGTTTCAGGATGCAGGACACTGCGTTAAAACCAGGACAGTCCTGGGCACACCATGCCAACTGGCTGCCCTACAGGTTGGCTGCAGCCCGCAGATGACAGGGAGCCCCAGAGGCTGAGAGAAGCCTCGTCCCACCGTCCCACGATGCCTGGCCTCCCACAGCTCCGACATAATGCCTTCTCTGGGAGGCTGTCTCTGTGCGGAGGTTTATTTTCACCCACCGATGGGATAATTACAGGGAAGGGGGGAAAATGAAGTTGAAAGAATCACAGATTAGAGAAAAACGCGGCCCACCTCCTCCCAGTTCCTCAGTGCATTTAAAGAAACCTGAAATCATCGGTGCCTGCTATGCCTGCTAACCGCAGCCACCTGTTACCTGGTCTGGCAGGGGGCTCCTTTCCTAGGCCCTGCCCCGAGAAGGCGTGAGATTCCTTAGGACCAGCAGTCAGCGTAATGGCTATGTCGCTGGACTCCCATGTAGTCGACCATGGTTCGAGTCCCGTACCTGGTGGCTTAAACTCACGCTGGGCGCGTGTGTGTGCATGCCCAAGATCCTGAGGAGAATGAAGGAGAAGGGATTGCAGCGTGGCCATCCCCCCTGGGGGGTGATTTCCTCTTTCTGTCTCTCTGTCTCTCTCTCTCTGGCAAGCACACACGCCCTATAGCAAAAACCTCTCCAAAAAAAAAAAAAAAAAAAAAAAAGAAGGCGTGAGATTCTCAGGAGCTTTGGACAGAAATGCCCTCCATGGTCCTGCCCGGCCAGCCTCAGGCACCAGCCTCCTGAGCCCAGAGCAGCCCACATCCCCAAGGGGGCTGTGTCCTCCGGGGACTGGAATAGCGGTTCTCCTCTCCAGGTCTTAGCTGGTGCTGGGAGAACTCAGCTGCGTTCTGACACCCTTCACAGTAGAGGGGGTGGGGGGTACTCTTCCTGGAGCCCCCACTCAGGGTTTCACCCTCTATTAGCTACAGAAGCCCCCTTCCCAATGAGCAGAACCCTCCACTTTCCCTTCTCACCCTCCCTTGTAGCTGGTGGGGCCAGATGGGGCCTCTAGAGACCTGAGAGGTCCAGAGACCTGGCCAGAATGTCCCAGAAGGTATGCCCTCACCTTGCCACCGCCGTTGCCGCTGTGCTGGGCACAGCCCGTGCTGCTGGCCAGGGACAGGCTGCAAGGGGACCTTGGGGTAGATCCAGGTTCCAGAGCCAGCCGCCTCCCTCCAGAACTGCCCCCTCCTCTCCTGGTCCTCCAACTCTGTCCTTGCTCGCTCTCTTTTAATGAATAGACTTTAGCATTTAGGGCAGTTTTCAGTTTATAGAGAAACTGATCAGAAAGTACAGAGGGCCCGTAGCACCCCCCCCCCCCACACACACACACAGGTTCCCTTATGAGTCGCATCTTAGGGTACATTCTTATGGCCAAGGCCCAGCGTTTGCAAGCTGGTTCTCCCGGTGTGCACCACCTGCGGCTCTGACAGAGGTCCTGTATCCACCATGGCAGAAGAGTCTCACCATCCTAAACACAACCCATGCTCCTCCCAACCACCCTGTCTGCCTCTTTTTGGGAACCCCATTGCCAAGCACAAGCAGAGGGGGTGTTTGAGCCATGAACAGACAGTGAGAGAGAGAAAGGAGAGATCTGAGAGGTGGGCGCAGGCACTGGCTGCCCTGGCAGAGGAGCTGGGCTCCAGGCAGTGCCTCGCCAGTCACGGGGCCTGGCCAGGCAGCGCAGATGTCATGACATCATCAAGCATCTCATGATTGTTAGGCCCTCAGGAAGCTCTGGATCCCCAGAGGGAGCGACACCCCTGATTCAAAAAGGCTCCCTGCCTCCTTCTATGGGGCCATGAGGCCCCTCTGCCCCATTCCTCTTCTCTTCCAGGCCTGGGAGTACTGGGGTACTGTCCCACTCCTGCTCCCCAACCTCAACCCGACCCTTGGGACGCCATGTTCTCTGTCCTGCTAGGTCTGGTGAGTGCCGACTCCCGACTCAAGACCTTGCTCGCTAATGTCCTACCTTGGGGGCCTCGCTGCATGGCTCCCATGGTGTTTGGACAGGTGGTGGCCATCCCCTAAGGAGGCACGGGCCTCTATGGGTGGGCAAGGCCTACCTTTGGGAGAAACCAGATCTCCTGCCATGATTGGAGCCTGGGCTTCTTCCCAGACCTGGGCCAGGACCCGCTCTGAGGTCGTACATAGGTGGCTCTGCACTCTCCATCCCTGCCTGTGCCTCTGATCCTCTGCTGAGAGGTGCTGGGGATGCTGGAAGGAGGGAGAGGAGAGTGTCGAGTGTTCACATGGGGGCCTCCTAGGGGCCAGCAGGAGCATGGCACAGAGCCCGGGAGAGACCAGAACATCCTAACAGAGCTCCCCCTTACACAGGCATCTTCTCACCATGTGAACGGGAAACAGGCTGTTTGGAGCAGAAGGGCTCACGCAGAGTCACTTGGCCAGTCCACACAGCCAGTGGGAGGGTTCATAGGGCAGGTTGTGGTGGAGGTCCCTGATGTCAGAGATACCTCCTGCATCCTAACTACCAAGTACTCCAGAGCCCTCTGTCCCCGTGGGGGGACCTTCAGAGCATGTTCTTGAGGGGCCAGACCAGCCTGGTAGAGTCGGCTCTGGAACCAGTCATTGCACTGCGCCTGGGGCGCTGTATGGTCCCGAGCCAGCTGTCCTCCCTCTCTGGGTCCGCGTCTTCATCAGTAAGAGGGCTTCCTAGCAATGCAGGTGTTCATGGGGTGGTATGAGTTTAAAGGAGGTGGGAGTGCCCCGTGTGGTCTGTGCCTGGTGCTGGTCATGGCCGATTCACATTGCCTCCCCTCCCGCAAGGGCACCCACAAGACTCTGGAGTGAGAGAAGGAAGCCGCAGGTGGAGGAGCCGGGATGCCGAGGCTGCAAACACCAGAAGCTTGCCTGTTTCTATAGCAACCTGGAGCTGCCAATCGGCTTTTGTAGAACGTGGTGGGGCTCCAGCAAACCTGGGGAGGGGTATGGGGACATGCTGAGGTGGGGTAGGGGGCCAGGGCCAAGCCTCCGCCAGGAAGCCCCTCACCCTAACCTTGATTCAGAGTCCCCATCCCTGAAGAGACAGGCTGTGGTCAGAGCAGTTGGCCTCTGTCTGGATATGGTGGCTCCCTTGCCCTCTGTGGGAGGGGCCAGGGCAGGAGGTTCCAGGAGGAAGGGAAGGGGTCACCCCAGCAACATCAGGGGTCACGCTAACTTGCCCACGCTCACCGGGCCTCCTGGACTGTTTCCTCCTCCCAAACCTCCTGGGAGATGAGCATGATTATTCTCCATCCTCATTTTTCAAGAAGAAAATGGGCTGGATACAGATGGCTGGACACACCGTCCTAGACCCAGCCAGGGATGGGGCAGCCAGGACCCCTGCTGTGCAGCTTCCAGGGCCAAGAGCTCTGAGCAGAACAGAGCTGTGGGGAACCAACCTCTCCTGAGCCCCCACAGACGGCTCAGTGGCCAGAGCACCCCCAGGTGCAGGATGGGTCCTGGGGTCAGCTAGGAGCTGAGCTGAACCAGTGCAGGAAGAAACGGGGAAGAGAATGCCCTGAGCTCCTCCTCTGTGAGGGGATTCCAGCAGACACTGACTGTGGGGAGGTTCCCACAGCTCACAGGGGTTGCACTTGGTGACATCGAGTCCTAAAACCTCCTTCGGGACTCCTCTAAGGAGGTACAACTCTTTCAGAGGATGCGCCGAGGAAATCCAGGCTCGGGCTAAACAAGAGCTTGCAGACTGGGACCAGAGGGAGAGAGAAGGTGCTTTGCCTCCAAATGCAGAAACCGAACTGCAAGCTGTAGCTGCCCCCGAGATAAGGACTTCCCAAGCCTTGCTGAGGAGTGCACTGCTCATAACACCCTCCCCACACAGGCATACACCCACACACCCCACAAACAGGCACCCGGCCTGAAAACACACACCCTGCACACCTGCGGGCAGTCCCATATGTGGGCTCGCTGAACCTCGTGCGCTCTGCAGGGTGAGTGGGGGTGGGTGCTGGTGTGGGGAGCAGCGGCGAGGCTGAGAGCAAACGTGGCCAACTCCATAACCTCCCCCAGGGTCACCATGCCAGGACAGGCAGCGTACCATGCAGCTGCGGGACACTAAAGACAGGAAGGTTCCTAAATCCCAGATTCACGTGCTCATCTCTCCCAACTCCGTCCAACCCATCTTAGGCCAACTCAACTCAAATTGAATTTAGTTCCGTTCATTTCATTTCAATTCAGTCCAAATTCAACTCATAGGAATCCAAATTTATTTCCATTCATTTTAACCCAACCCAATCAAAATTCAGCTCACCCCTGACCAATCTGCCCGGTCTTCAAGGAGCAGCACCTCTGTGAGGCGACTTCCAGAACTCTTGCCGCAAACCCAGTGCAGACAGCCTGCCTGTCTGCCTGCCGGGCCAGCGCACAGACTCCAGGCCCCTGGCTGTCCCGCCAGCATCCCGCTCGCCACTGTCCAGTCACTGACATCATCCTCCTCCTTCTCACTGGCACCTTCGTGTTCAGCAGAAGCATCATTTCCATCACCATCATCTTCATCTCATGGAGCCCTGACTTCGCATTGGGGTGGTTAAGCCCCTTCATCCTCACAGCAGCCCTGGAAAGTAAACATGATCAACTCCACTTCACAGAAGGGGAAACTGAGGTGCTGGCAGGAAACACCAGATGTCTAGAAACACAGCCAGTGGTGTCACACCTGGGAGCAGGGTCCCAGGAGGGCTGACTCCAGGGCCCCTGCTGTCTCTGAGTGCTCCATCTGGCCCCTGGAGCAGGGGTGGTGAGTGCCTGCTGCAGCCACAGCGCTGTCCCAAAGCAGGGGTCACTGCCCAGAGCTCGCTCGGCTGCCCCCAGTTCTCCTGCCCACCTTGGTGCTCCCAGCACCCAAACAGTTCTTCACCAGCTACAAGTCCCTTCGTGACCTCCCTGCCTCCCACCCAGGGCCCTGGCCCGTTCTGCCTCCCCGATGGAGAGGTGCTGGCAGAGTGTACTAAGGGCACTTCACATCCGGCCCCAGCCTCCCTCCTCACGAGCCAGCCACGGTGCGTGGCCTGCTCATCACAGCCGTGGCATGTTGATGGCCTTGGGGTTGGTTTTATCAGAATCATCAATAATTTCAGATAGTCTAAAAAAGACTGTTTTCTCCAGCCTCCACAGCAGTCATCTAAATCCACCGTGACTCACTAAGACTTGGCAGGGATGCAGCTGTCATTGTCTGGGTGCAGCGTGGTCCCCTGCCGGCACTGTGGGCTTCTGAGGGCACGGGTTGCTGCTGCTTCTGCTCTGCTGGGCAGAGACCAGCACCGCCAGGGCGAGTGAAGGGCTTGGGAGAAGTCTGTTTGTTGAGTGACTATGTGAGGGGATGAGCGGGGTGGTAATTCGATTATTTTAAACATAATTATCCTATGGTTATACGGATAACTAGAGTGAGAATTGTGTAAAATACAGAAAAATGAAAAGTAAAAAGAAGTCATCCAGACCCTAACTTCCCCAGGGAAAACTGCCATGAGCATTTCAGAGTGACTCCTTCTGAACAGGCTTTTGTTATGTATAGTTTGTACATGACTGTTTGCCCTGGGCATTTTCTACTATTGACTGTTCATTGCAAGTATATGAATACTTGCCACACCTCATAGTCAGCCATGTGAGATCTAGCTGCCTTAACCAGCAGGCCATGGGCTGCTGACCACCCTCCCCCCCAAAAAATAAAACCCAAACCTTTTTATTATTAAATTTTTAAACATAAACAAATAAAGAGAATTGTGTAATGAATAGCACGTAGCCACTCCTAGTTTCAGTAATTACCAGTATTTTCCCAATCTTATGGCATTTATTTTCATTGGTATTTTTATTTTTGGTAGAATACTCTTATAGGTAAATTGTGTTCCCTAAAAAGATATGCTCATGACCTCACCAGAACCTCGTAATATGACCTTCTTTGGAAACAGGCTCATTGCAAATATTATTAGTCCAGTTGATAGCAGTTGTAGTGGAGCAAGGTGGGCTTCTATTCAATATATCTGTGGGTTTTTTGTTAGTTAGTTTGTTTGTTTGTTTTAGAGTTTTTGTCTTAGGGAGTGTGCACTCACCAGAGAGAGAGAAAGACAGAGACAGAGACAGTGAGAGGAAAAGTGAGAAATCACTCCCAGGGGACATGGCCACATCACAATCCCTTCTCTGCCATTTTAGGCACACACACACACACACACACACACACACACACACACCTGGTGTGAGTTTCAAGCCACCAGATCTGGGACTCAAACTGTGGCCAGCCATGTGGGAGTCCAGCGATGTAACCACTATGCCATCTGCTGGCCCCAGTATCTGTGTCCTTTTAAGAAGAGGAGAGCAGGGTGCAGACACAGGGACATGGGGAGAAGGCCACATGGAGATGGAGGCAGAGACTGGAGCAACGCAGCTGCAAACCCGGGATGCTAAGGAGCATTGGCCACCGAAGTCACGAAGGGGCAGGGAGGAGTCTACTAGGGTGTCGGAGGAGTACAACCCTGCTAAGGCTTCGGTTATGGACTTCTAGCCTCTAGAACTGTGAGAGATACGTGTTTATGTCACTTTAGCCACACAGTCTGTGGTACTTGTTATGGGACTCAAAAAAAAAAACCGACATAAACGCTTAAAAGAAATCTTCAAGAACTAATAAAATACTTTAAAACAAATGAAAGCATAAGTTTTCATGGCTGTATATTATTTCATAAGATGGCTCTGTCATGCTAAAAGCATTGTAAGTGGGGGAAAATGTTGCAAATTAATGTGCAAAGTACCAGCTTAACTGTATGTTTATTATGAAAATAGACATACAAAGAAGACAGAAAGAAGGCCAGCAGGTAGCATGGAGGTTAAGGCACTGGATCCCACATGACTGACTACAGGGTTTGAGTCCCAGACCTGGAGTCTTGAAAATCACACTGGGTGCATGTGCGTGCATGCTCAAACTTCTGAATGGAGACTGGAAGAGAAGGGATTGAAGCATGGCCATATCCCCTAAGGGTGCATTCTCACTTCCCCACCTACCCCCTCTGGTGAGCACATGTGTCCCATAGCAAAAACTAAAATAAAAATGAAGACCTGAAAACCAGCAGGTGACTTGGGGGTTGAAGTGCACCACTCTCATAGGACCAACCGCGGTTTAAGTCCTGGACCTGGCAGCTTGCTTTCTGCGCTCAGCAGACAACATAGTGGTTACATCACTGGATTCCCACATGGCCGACTCTGGTTCGAGTTCCAGACCCAGTGACTTGAAATTCATTCTGGGCACATGTGTGTGCATGTCCAAGATCCCGAGAAGAGACTGAAGGAGAAAGGATTTCAGCATGGCCATCCCCCGGGGGGTGATTTCTCACTTTCCCTCTATTTCTATCTCTCTGTCTCTCCCCCCAGCAAGCACACACACCCTAAGGCAAAAAACTTTGAAAACAGAAAATTAAATACACAAATAAACAAATAAAAACAATTGACTTACCGAGGTAGGAACTTTTTTGATGGCTTTATTTCATGACCAAATCATTCAAACATATTGGTCTAAATTTGTTTTGGAAGCATATTTCTAATGAACAAAAAATACAATTTGGCAATGTTTATTAAAGTAATATATATATATATATACACACATACACACACACACACACACACACACATATATATATAAAGTAATATATATATATACACACACACACACATATATATATATATAAAGTAATATATATACATACACACACATATATATATATATATAAAGTAATATACACACACACACATATATATAAAGTAATATATATATATATACACACACACACACATATATAAAGTAATATATATGTATATACACACACACACATATATATATAAAGTAATATATATATATACACACACACATATACATATAAAGTAATATATATATATATACACACACACACACACATATATATAAAGTAATATATATATATACACACACACACATATATATAAAGTAACACACACACACACACACATATATATCCTTCGATCTAGCAAATTCTATATCAATAATTTATTCTAATAAAACACTTTGAAAAATAAAAAAGGAGAGAGAGAGAGAGAAAAGAAAAAGAAGACAGGAAAAATTGGGTCATCAGCCAAGTTACGGTGCATTTTTGTGTAGAAACACAGAGAGCAAATGGGTGATGACTATTCTGACACCCAGTACACTGGAGCATTTTTAAGTGACTGCTATGGGGAAGTGCTACTAAATTGGGGCCCTTACTCGCTGCCATGGACCACGCGTGGCTCCTGCCTCATTTGGCCCACAGCCCAACCAGGAATGATGCTGGGAGATTGGGGATCAAGTGGATAAGGACAGACCATTCCCTTCTTCGCAGCAGACACAAAAACTCAAAGCTAGGGAGTTTAAAGAGTTAAATATGAAAAGCAAAACTTTAGAAGTTAAAAAAAAAAAGGAAAATCACTTTTGTAACCTTCAAGTGGGTAAGGATTTCATAGCCAGCCTCAGAAACCACTAAACATAGCAAAATGATGAATCAAATGAGCTCCATAAAGACAGTAACTTCTGTGAATTATAATCTAGCATGGGTTGTCCTTCCTTTTAAAAATTACATACTGTGCTATTTAGAAGTAAATGAAAAGTAAAATGACATTTTGATGCAACAGTCATTACAGTGACTATGGTAAATACAAATCAAAACAAGACACCAAAAAGAAAATGAAGAGAGAAGCCACTAACTGCCACAGAGGATTATGATCTGTAATACGTAAAGAGCACTCACAAATCGACAAGAAAATAAAGGTGATAAAGCAGAAGAATCGATTTTTTAAAAAGAGAATATACAGAAATACAAGTGGCAAACACCTACCCATTCCTAGCTTAACCCCTATGCAAATTAGAAAGTGCAAGTTAATACCACGAGCTACTGTGTGAGACCTGCCAGGTAGCAAAGGCAAAACCTCTCCTGACAGGAAGGGCTGTGGATTGGGAGGGACTCTGAGACACAGCTGGAGGGGGTGCAAACCGCACAACAGCAGTTTGGGTGGGTGGATACTTCCATCCCTCCATAGCCCCACAATCTCACTATCTCACTCCTCGAGCAGGTAAATCTAATCTTTCCGATCGCGTTTACTGAGCAGCTACTCTGTGCTGAATCCTTTAAATAGAGTGTTTTGCTTAACTATCAAAGCAGGGTTTTGTTGTTGTTGTTTAAGATAGAGAGGTGTTTGCCACAGGGCACGTATGCTTCTCAGAGGGACAGAGAGAAAACAAGAACTCACCCCCTACCCCAGGGAGATGGCCATGTCATGATCCCCTCTCCTCCAGTCTCTTATCAGGATTTCGGGCGCACAAGCAGATGTGCCCAGTGTGTTTCAAGACACCGTGCTGGGACTCGAACTGTAGTTAACCACATGAAAGTCCAGCACTTTAACCATCATGCCACCTGCTAGCTCCCAAAGTGGTCTTTATGGTGCGGAACATCTTTTTTTTTTTTTTTTTAAATGAGAGATTTTTGTTGTAGGGCGCATGCGCTCGCAGGAGAGACAAAAAGAGACAGAAAGTGAGAAATCACCCCCCCCCCCCCCCCAGCAGGGATGGCCACACTACAATCCCTTCTCCTCCGTTCTCCTCTCAGGATTTTGGGCACGCACACACGTGTGCCCAGCATGAGTTTTAAACCACCAGGTGCAGGACTTGAACTATGTCAGCTATGTTGGAGTCCAGCGACATAACCATTACGCCCTCTGCTGGTCCCAAGGTACGCAACACCGTTTTAAGTGATCAAGCTATGCAGACACAGCCAGCTCGCCCAGCCAGACAGGAAGTCACCAGAGAGCTCCAGCTCTGGCCCAGCTAGCTCCTCACCTCATGCCTCACCAGTTGTACCGAACTGTAAGATGTGGCTACGGGGACACAAGAGTCACCTACTGGGGGGATGCAGACTGGGCTTGGCCCCAGAGCACCGGAGACAAAGGCAGGCGAGCTGCTCATACCGAGGCAGCATGGAAACTCACAGTGCTTAGATATTTACATTATTTTTCAAGTGGGTCGGAAACACCTGTTCCTTTATTATCGTGCAAGTAATCAGCTTAAGTGCGAGCTGTTATGCCGACTCTTGAAAGCAACTCCCGAGCCTCCATCTGGCAGCACTTGGTTAATCTCCTTGCCTGTGATAGCTCCATTTTCCCCACAATGAAGTCAGAGGAGCCCCTTCTAATTATTCATATTTAACAGTGCTGAAGCGGAGCCTCCTGTCACGGACCCTGGGTGTACTAAGAGAGACACAGCCAAGGCCCTGGAGACTAGCCTACAGAAAACTGGGTGGACCTGAGACCTGCAAGGCGGGGCCGGGAGTGGGCCTGGAGCCCCTGCTGTCCCACCTCGGCCCAGTACTGGGTCAGCTGTCTGCAGAGCTGCCATTTGAAGACACAGAGCCATTTGAAGAAAGTCCCTGCCGTGGGACCACATTTCTGTGCTGATCTTGTGGTGGGTGTGGAGTCATTATGCATGAGGCCACCGGAGCAGGACGCCCTGGAGCTCAGTCATGCCCAGACTGCGGCATCTCCCTTCCCCTCAGTACCCCTCCTTCCAGACGTCTACCTACAGGATGCGGGTAATCACAGGACCTTCCACACTTGTCCTGTGGCCCCAAAGTAACAGATGTAAAACTCTGTAAAAAGTGCCCAGCCGGGGCCAGCAGGTGGCGTGGTGGTGAAGGCCGTAGACTCCCACATGGCTGACCGTGGTTCGAGTCTCAGACCTGGTGGCTTACTTTCTCACTTTCTCTCTCTCTCTTTCTCTCTCTCTGCCTCTATCTCTCTCTCTGTGTCTCTTTCTGGTGAATGCACATGTGGTACAGCAAATTTTAAAATAATAATAAATAAAATTAAATAAGTAATTCTTTAAAAAACAAAAACGTGCCCTACACATGGCAAATGCTGGTTCCTGTTAGCAGTGTAATCATCATGGCTTTAAATCTTTTCTGCATGTCAAAATTCATCTTAGCCTGGACCTACCCTCCAAATCCCCACTCTGACCACAATGTGCCCCCAGGAGAACTCCAGATCCCTCCCTGCTCCCACCTGCTCCCCCTGCAGGAACCTCATCTGTTCCAGTCACCAGCCACGGTGACCTTGCTCGGACCTGGGAGCCTTGGAACCTGTATCCGTCAGGAGAGGGCAAGTCCGCCTGCGGTGCCAGACAAGCAGGATCCCCCCGGCTTAAACAGTCATAGCTCGTGCTCGTGCGCCGGCTCCCTGCTTTCCTCGAAGGCTCAAGCTGACAGGGGTCCATCATACACCGACTCACAGAGCTGCTGCCCAGGGGGAGAGGTGTGTCCCTCCCTCTCCACGTCAGCAGCCAGTATGCCTGACTTCTCAGCAGAGCTGCAGTAGCCACTGGGACCAGAGCCACCCAGCCCCCCTCGCTCCCACCTCCAATTCTCCCACAGACCTGGCGCCCTGCTGCAGCGCGTGCTTGGAGCCCCATCTCTTACCAGCTCTGCCAGCACGACCCACAGCCATGGTGCGTTCTGCCAGGGAAGCGCCGCCCCTGCCAGCCAGCCCCCTGCTTCCCTCCTGCCCCCAAATCTAGTTCAACTTAGCAGCCAGCTTTCTTTCAGAATTCCCATTAGATCAGGTCACCCCTTGCTACATTCGTCCAGAGTAAACTGTCCGGATGCTCCCAGCATGAGATCTCCCTTCTGAGATCTCTTCCTTCCCGGCCTCATTCACTCCCCAGAGTGCTCCAGCAGCGCCCGAGGGGCTTGGCGGGTGTCCCGGCCTGAGGTCCTCGAAGCCTCACTCCCTCACCTCCTCCTCACTCAGCAGGACCTTGCCAGGTCTCTCTCGGCCACCTGCACTCCTGGCTGCCCTCTTGCTGTCACTGGGAACCAAGCAGCCTGCACTCCTTTCCCACGTGGAGAGCATGCAAGGAATTCACGTGCCCAGGACCGCAGAGGTGGCAGGGATTTGCAGCTACCTGGCTCCTCCCACTGCACAGACGTAGACACTGGGGTCTGGGGTAAGGGGGGATGCCCAGGGCCACTCAGCAGATTGGAAACATGAACCAGTGGTTCCAGGTCATCCTGCCCCATCTCGGGACTCTAAGTACTGTAAGAAGCACTATACGACACTATAGGGCAGCAGGATCCCACAGGGCTGACTACACAGTGTCAGTCCTGGCCTTGGTGACTTGAAAAACATGCCAGGTATGTATGCATGTGTGCCCAAAGTCCTAATAGGTATGGAAATGAACTCCATCTTGTGCCCAAAAGCTATTGAGGTGACTTTGCAGAAACAACAAAACGAAAAAGAAGTGAACGAAGGTTCACTCTCGGGGCACAGGGCGATGTGCACCAGGGGGATGACAGAGATGTACCCTGGCAAGCCCACTTCCAGGAGCCGACGCTAAGGAAGTCATTAGGAACACAACTATGGGTACAGACATCACAGCTTTGAAAGGCTATTGAGTATGAAGCCAGCTGAGTGGTGGCAGATCCATACCGTGGAGACCTATGCAACAATTAACGATGAAAACCCACACGGTAGGAGGATACCTGCTGTCATATTCCTTGTATAACATGCCATGGGGAAAGCAGACTCAAAAGCAGTACGGGACCCAGCCTGGTGGTGCACTAAGTAACTACTGAACTGCAGAGCTGGAAGCCACCTGGCTGACTGTGGGTTCGGGTCCCCAGGCAGGTCCCCGAGAACCCGATGAGCCAGGATGCTGCAGGAGGGAAGTCACCATGTGACAAGACCCTGTTAAGGGAATTTTTCTCTCTCTTTTCCTGTCCTTCATGCGTTCGTGTGTGCACATGTGATCTCTGTCATGGACAAAAATAACTAAAAGGGAGCAGTGTTGTGTCTTCCAGATTTGTATATGCACTGCTCTAGAGCTAAAGGAAACACAGGATGGTAAGTTGGGGAGTATCTGGGCGGTGCGTGGAGCTGCATCCCCATGGCCGCAGCCTCCTGACGGGAGTATGCCAGGTCTGGCCCAGCGGATGCACCTCAGCTGTGAGCTTCGCAGGCAGTCACGCTTTTAAGTCATTCTTCAACAAGCTGTCATTTCCCTGCACCTCCTCTGCTTCATCACTGGTCTCCTCCCTTCAGGCTGCAGCAGCCACTTCCTCCAGGCAGCCCCAGTTTGGCCAGGGCCCCTGCCTTCACCCCACCAGTGCCCACCACACCTCGGCTCCAGGCCTGGGCCTGTGCACACACCTCTGTCCTGTCCTGGCCTCTGTGCAATGAGAATCAGGATGAGAGTCACCCGTCAGGGGCACAAAGAGGGGATTCTGATTGTTGGGGACTACAGGATCCCCTTGAGACAAAAGGTATGGCTCCTTCCCCAGAAAACACACAAGATGCAGACAGCTGTGTCATCAGTCTCTATCTTCTTCCCCGAGGACCCGGTGCCCTCCATGTCAGCCACGTACTGCTGGGGTTCCTGGCTCAGGGCTGAGAGCTGCCATCCCATGAGGTGGGCAGAGCCTGGCATGGGTACTTCTCAGGTGTTCGATGCAGGTAAGAGAATCGGGGGCCCTGCATTCTCTTCCCAGCTGGGCTGTGAGCCCCTTAGGGCCAGCCCTGGCTCTCCTGCCATCCACAGCCTAGGCAGGTCTTCCACCATGAACCCAAATCCAAATCACTGTGCCTTCCGGGTGGGAGCTGGGCAGAGACACAGGCCAGGTAGCTCCTCTTCCCTCCTCTCCTGAGAAAGACCTGGGCCATCGTCCCTTCATCCAAATGGCTAAAGGTTACTTCCCCGTGGGTAAGGCCCTTCCCTCCCACTCACTCTGCATGCAGCAGAAAATAAAGCCAGTTTTAAGAACAAAAAACAACAGATGCCCGCCTAGTCCCTGGTGAACTCACTGGAGATAACTCCAGAAATGCTGCAGGTTTTCACACGATGCCTTGGAGAGCTGTCAAGTTTGAGAGTTTAAAATTATTTCCCCAGATTAACCATTTCAGGGATTAGCTGAACATACAAAACAGAGCACGCGGGAGCCTTTCCCCTGGCAGGAAGCACGGCCTTGCATTGCTTGCTCCATAGAATTCTAAGCTACAGATCAGGCTGGGTTTTTCAGATCACTCCCCAGTGCTGGGCATGTTAAGTCGTATCTCATTTTCTGTGCCAATTATAAATCTCCGATAGTTGTATTATATGACTTAAAAAAATAACAACTGGGAATACAGAGTATCGGGATAATTTCTTCACAATAGTAACAATTCCTTAAAATGATGCTCCGGGCCTTGGGTCCGGCTGGATGTATGTGGTTGGTTTGCGGCTGTGGCTAGGAGGGAGTGCCGGCTCAGGGACCTTCCTAGGGCTCAGACCGCAGAGCACATGGGTGTCCTATTGCCCCAGCTGGCTCCCCCACCAGCACCAGCCTTGTCTTTCAGCCCTTTGTCTCCCAGCCCCTGCCAGACCTGTGTCCACCCTGCCCCTTCCACCTGAGCCCCTGCTGCCCTCATTGCCACTGTCCTGACCACAAATCCCCACACGGAATTGAACTACTCCCCACATGGGATTGAACTCAGCCTGGCTCCTGGAGGAAGCCTGCTCTGAGCTCAATTGCCTAGTCAGATGCAGCCCCACAGGTTCTCCCTCCTGATGCCTGTGCCTTCGTGCATTTGGAGCAGGTAGAGTCAGAGATACCCACCTCTCCTCCCCCACCCCCCACTGCAGCACCAACACCCAAACACAGGCCAGCCCAGGCTCCTGCAGTCCTGTGTCCCCAGGGCCTGTCTAAGGCCACCCTGAGTGCTGGGGGAGGGATTTGCCCCCCCCCAGCTTCCTGGGGTGCGTGGGGGTGAGAGGCTGCAGCACGTAGTGTAGAACTGTGAAAGCCACATGGAGTCAGCCGTGCAAATGTAAATCCCCCGCAATTCGTAGCCACGTGAGCATCAGAGCATTTCCAGCATTCGAGACATGCAGAAAAGACAGGTCGCTGAGCCCTTTGGGATGGCTCAGATGGCCAGAGCCTGCCAATCCCATGATGAATGAGAGAGTTAACCTACCACATCCACACAGTGGGAACCTCTCTCGCCACCCCCCAACTTTCAGCTTGTCCTGTGTTCTTTTTGACCTACTTGGGGTATGTGCTTGTTTTAAATTTGTCTTAGTCATCCACATTTAAAAACCATGACATTTTACCAACCATCCACATTTCTGGCTTCTCTTTTATTTTCTTTTTTCTTTTTTAATTTATTTCACATTCTTTCACTAACGTCATCACAGCATACAAATTGAGATTTCCCATCCAGAATATACGTATAGTGGCTTAATCATACATATTATCATCAACAAATAATTTTCCATTTCTTATTTCTTGTGTGTGTGTGTGTGTGTGTATAGATATAGATATAGATAGAGATATAGATATAGATATAGATATTATCTTCCCCCTATTTCTCACCCTACGCCATTTCCCTCCCTCCTCTCACACTGTCTCTGGTATCTGTGGTTGCTTCCATTCTTTTTAAAAAATTTCCCACATTTTAGTAATTCACAAAATATCTTAATCTAAATGCTTTCAACAGCAAGTTCAGCTGATATATACATATCTGTGAACACATGTTGACTTTAGGCATGAAACTCTGTGAGTAGAATGAATATACTATAAAGTAGCACCTATCTGAGACTACATAACTTACTGTGGTCATTAAATAGGTTTTCTCTAAAATATTTTTTAATTTCAAGAAAGGTTGTTTTAGCTTTAATAAATCCAAATTTAAAAATGTTAAGAGAAATTTGCTTAAGACTTGAAGCCAGAAACAGGTTAGGATTCTGTTCAAATAGTAGGTACATGGACCTGTCCATAACTCAAGAGAAGACAAAAATCCTTAACTCTGGAAAACAAAGCATAGAAGATCATCAATAATGTTTTAGTCAAAAATTATAAAATTCTATTTCACCAATTCAGTCTCATGTGCTTAATCTATCTTCTGTTGCAGTATGATCTTTCTGTTTAAATTCTGGAAGGTAACATTCATCTCTGGAATTGCCCCTACCATTAAGCTAGCCATTTTCTTAGTTGTTTTTGAATTCTTATTACTGTATGTCTGACTTTAGTTTTCCCAAGATAGCACTCCCTTCAGAACTTCTTGGAGAACTGACCTGGTGTTGGTAAATCCTTTCAGGTTTTGTTTATCTGAGAATGTTCTTGTCTTCTCTTCCTATATGCCAGATACAGTATTCTTGATTGAAATTGTTTTTCACTCAATACTTTGAGTATATTTTCCCATTCTTTCCTTGCTCACATTGTTTCCAATGAGAAGTCTGCTGTTAGCCTGATGGGATATCCTTTGTAGGTAACTTGCCATTTCTCTCTTGCCAATCTTAGTATCTTGTCTTTGTCTGTGGTTTTGGTCAATCTAGCAATAATGTGTCTTGAAGAAGATCTTGGGTTGATCCTCTTTGGGGTCCTTTGTATTTCTTGGGACTGGATCTTTGAATCCCTCTCTAGGTTTCGAAAGTTTTCTTCCAGGATTTCATGGAATAGATTATCACTGCACTTATTAGTCTCTTCACCTTCTGGGACACCAATTTTCTGGATGTTTGGACATCCAAAATTTAGTATTTCTAAATATTTCTCTAGTATTTCTCATATATTATTCTCATTTTGGGGGGCTATTTTCTCAGTCTTTGTGGTGGATTTTACTAGTCCAGCAATTCTGTCTTCTACATCTGAGATTTGATTTTCTGTATGATCTAGTCTGCTTTTAATACTTTCAAGGAAGGTTTTGACTTCCTGTGTTACACCTTTCATCTCTGACAGTTTCATCTAATTCTTTTTTTTATGGTGTATAGTCCCTCTTTCAGCTCTCGCAAGGACTTCCTCACCTCCTGAAACTCATCAGCTCTTTTCTCCTGCCTCTTCTGGAGTTCATTGTCTCTCTTCTCTTTCATCTCTGTTAGCTTTGTCACTATCACTATTCTAAATTCTTTATCAGACATTTCCGTGAGCTCAATTGTACTGTTTGTGAATGAAGAGGAGTTATTCTTGTACCTCAGAAGAGAGGTATTTTCTTGGTTTCTCATATTTCTTGTGCCTCTGTGGTGATTTCTAGTCATCTGATGGGTTATTCATGTCTTCCTAATTTCTGGAAGTTCAATCTGAGCATTCAGAGGTGTGCAGGAGGAGGTGATCTGAAAACTCTTTGCCATTCTGTTTTTCTCCCTTTGTGCAGCAGATTTAGTGGAAATTGAGGACTATGTTAACCTAATAGTATTTGGATGTTTTAGCTACAGTTCACTTAAACCTGTCTAGACACTCAGTACATGGAGGGTGAGCAGCAAAGTCATGAGGTAAAAGAAAAAGGATAAGAAAACAGAGAGAGAACGAGAAGAAAAATTATTTATTTATTTTGAAAAAACAAAAAATGAAAACCATGTGATGCACTTTAGATCTCAGCTCCCATGGAGGATTCAGTCATCTTCTGAAGGCCTGTCCTTTTTGCTTCTCCCAGATGGGTGTGGGGAAAGGGGATTATTAGCAAGATAAAGAAGGATTTCAGAGCCAAGAAAATACTCTACCTTGAAATATTCCAAAAATTTTTTTTAAATGAAAAGACAGAAAGAGTCAGAGAGAGAAGAATAGAGGGGGCTCTACCAGGGTGAAATTTCAGCAGAAAATCTTCATTTCTCTTATTCCCTGAAAGCACTAGATCTCAGCTCCCATGGAGGACTCAGCCTTCTTCTAAATTTCTGGCTTCTCTTGAAAAATCCAGACCTCAGCCTACCCTGGGCCTGCACTCCACTCAGTGAGCTGCACCTACCCCAACTCCCACCCCCCACCATGGCCTCTGGAGCCACAGGCCTTTCCCTCACTCCACCTCCTGGGCCCTGTGAGCACTGAGTCCTTGACAACTCTGCCAGGTGAGTGCTGCCAAGTCCAAAACAAAGCTGGAATGTGGAGCCTAAGCACACCCTCCATACCTCACTTAGCTGTGCAGAGAACATAGCACTTCTCCTTGGAATCGAGTCCTCTAGGACCCCTCAAAAAAAGGGCCCAGAGTCAGACCATGGTGGTTAAGGTACAGGATTCCACATGGCCACCTGCATGGCTCAAGTCCTGGACCTGTGGCTTGAAAATCACACCATGAGTGTGGATACCCAAAATCCCAAGAGGAGAATGGAGGAGAAGGGATTGTGGTGTGGCCATGCCCCTCTGGGGTATGATTTCTCCTTTTTCTCTTTCTCTGTCTCTGGTGAGCACATGTGCCCTATAGCAAAAACTTTCAAAAAAAGAAAATGGCCCAGTTTCTTCATCAAGGTCCTACATTTGTGCCTTTAGAATTATTCTTCAGCATTTTATGTTGTTTCTTTTAGAAACAATGCTTCCATCTCGGTTCATCTTTTGAGCTGGTTACCATTGACATGTCAGACACTCTCAGAGCCTATCTTGCACCCTGCTGTTTGCCGAGTTGTCAGTACTTGTAGAACTTTTTATTGTTGAACCATTTTGGCTTTCCTGGTGCAGGGCCTCGTCTAGTTTAGGAAGGGATAATATTTCCCATCTCCAGTACCAGGACTTTGCACTAGGCTTTCAGTCCCAGGACGTGGACCAGCACCCTCTGAATGATGTCCAGTAATGACTGTGATGTTAGCCCTACCCTGTAACTGATTTTAGTGGGAAGGTCTGTAATGTTTCAGGACCACATTTTATTTGGTTAGACACATGTTCTTTATCATATTGAGAAGATACTCTTCTCTTTCTAGCTTGCTGAGATTTTCTTGCTATGTTTAACTGCCAACTGGCCCCATCTTTGGCATCCAGCAGTAGCTAGCATTTCATCAGTGCTCAGTAAACATTCTGGAATAAATGTCTGAATGTCTGAATCTAGTAAAAGTGTGATTTGTTTTCCTTAGTCTCCTCCTTTATGTGATTTATTGTTTTATAGATGTACAACCTTGAAATTTCTAGAACAAGCTATTTTTGGTTACAGCAGATTAATCCTTTCCTATAAAGTAATGCTGAGTTTTATTTGCTAGGATTTTGATTAGAATTCTGCATCTATATTCATGAGGGTGCTGGTTCTGTAGCTTTATATGTGTATACGTGTATGTCATGTTTTACAGAATTTGATATGAACCTAGCTTCATAAAAATTAATTGGGTAGTTTTCCATCTTTTTTCTCCTCTCTGGAAAAACACTATAAAGCACTGGTATTATCAGTTCCTTGAAAGTTTAAATGAACTCCCTGGAAAAGCCAGTGGATCCTGAAGATGTGGGGCAAGCTATGCTGATCATGGTTCAATATCTTCCTTACATATTCCAGTTTTCTTCTTCCTGTCTTGACATGATCTTGATAACCCATATCTTCTAAGAAAAATATCCATTTTATGGGACCAGCAGTTAGCATAATGGCTATGTCACTGGACTCCCATGTAGTCGACCATGGTTCGAGTTCTGGACCCAGTGGCTTAAACTCATGCTGGGCATGTGTGTGTGCATGCCCAAGATCCCGAGAGGAGAATGGAGGAGAAGGGATTGCGGCGTGACCATCCCCCCTGGGGGGTGATTTCTCACTTTCTGTCTCTCTGTCTCTCTCTGTCTTTCTGGCGAGCGCACGCACCCTATAGCAAAAAAACCTCTCCATAACAAGAAAAAAATATATTCATTTTACCAGAATTTTCAGATTATTTACTTATAACCTCTTCATGTTTATTCTTGTGTTCCCTTTCTGTTTGCTAGTTTAGAATTCATAGTTCTTGTTCAAATTGGCTGGAGTATGTGTGTAGGTATGGGTACGGGGGGGAGGGGATTCAAAATTTCATGGCAAATGTGTACTATGAAAAGCTATGCATGCATGAATTTCAAAGCTTTTGGGGTTTGATCCTGTACCCTAGCAGTTGAGGAACCTGGATCCCACATGACCTACCACTGTCCAAATCTTGGTTCTGACAGCTTGAAAAACAAACCAGGTGTGTGTGAGTGTGTGTGTGTGTGTCTGAGAGAGAGAGTGTGTGTGTGAGTGTGTGTGTGTGTGAGCGCACGTGTTCTCAGAATCCTAATAGGATGGAGAAATGGAGGAGAAGGGATTGCAGTGTGACTCCATCTAAGTGGGGGATGCTTTCTTCCTCTCCTTCTCCCTTTTTCTTTGTCTCTGGCAATTAAGGAAAAAATATTGCACCAAAATAAACTTGTACTTTCATTCTATTTTCCAGCAGATTTTTGAAGTTCCTTCATCTAAGTGTTGAGTTGTCGGGAAAGTCTCGATGCATTTTTCTATCTTTTTCTATGCTAAAATGCACCATGACTTCTCCGATGACCCAATACATAAAGCTCACAAACCCAGGAATCAATTCTGCTATCACTAAGCCTGCCACTAATTCCATTTCTGCTCTGACTTTTACTACTCACTCACCTTGGCTTTTAATGCATTTGTGGGGTTTTCCTTCCCTTCCCTTTTGAGATCGAGACCTCAAATCTCTCTTTGCAGGGTACAAAGTCCACAACTCAGCTTCTTCACAGCCTCCCTCGTCTTCCTACCTAAGGTTAAGCCACCAATCACCTTCTCAGGAAGGAAAGGTGGCCTGGGATCTAGATCACACGAACTTCTGGGCACAGTTAATACCTGCTTCAGAGCTGAAAAGTGAGAGTCTGAAGACCAGAGACGAGACAAGTCTGAGGAAGAGGCACACTCCTAGGGTCCTGGGAGTGGGTGCTAGTGTGCAGGTGCTCACGTTCCATGGCTTCTCATCTGCTGCAGTGAGAGCTCTCAGAGATCCCTGCACATGATGCACCAGGTGGACACCCGGCAGCCTCTTCCTGATCACCCCCATGCATATGCAATGGACACGTATACAGAGGGTCGGGACAGCAGTGAGAGAGGCAATGCATGGGCCCTGTGACCTGAGTGTCCTCTCACCAATCTGGCCACGATCATTGCTGTGCATCCAACCTGTCAACAGCAGAGACCAACACAGGCCCTCCGATACGCCCTACTGGCAGGTTGATTCCATTAGACCCCTTCCATAATGGAAAGAGCAGGAGGAAGCTGCAGTTATAACTCTGCACCCTGCACAAAGCAATATGTGGTCTTGTCCTCAGCTGCAGATGCCCTTGTGGGAATAGACATAAGTTCAGGATGTGGCTTGTCTTCCCCAAGTTCAGTGCTTAGCCAGCACCACTCTTTGTGGTACTGCAAAAAGCTTATTCTCTGCTGTGGCCTCCCATTGAACATTATTTCTGGCCGAGGAACTTAATTTACTCTGAAAGAAGCAGAACTCTGGGTTCACATCTCCAGATCTAGCTGGCCTAACCACACGCCCTATTACCTGGCCCGATGGAAGAGCAGAAAGATCTCCTGAAGACTCCATTCTGGAGCCAGGACATCTCCCATGGGTGTGGCCAGTGGGAGGGTTGGAGCTTAAAGCAACCCCTCCCTGTTGATCCAAATAACCCCTTAACAAATGTTGGCTGCCTGTCTCCAGGCCTCTGGGGTTGGTAGATTTCTGGGAGGAAAGCTTCATGCAGGAAACACAACTGCAGCTTCCTTAAATTAGAAACTGAGTCTTCTTCATGGCCTTTAGCATGTTTCAGCTCTAAACCAGCAGGCAGAAAAAAGGCTTGCCTGGGAAAGACAGGCCCACAAAGGTCTTAGGTCAGTAGAATTGAAGAGCTGATAATCCAGTCAGGCCAGCCGTAGGATGGTCGTGCATTGTCTGCTCCAAGCCTGAGAGCATGATGCCCTGTCTTGTGATAGGAAGGAATGGGGAGTGGGTGGATTTCAGAGGAGGAGGGTAAGATTCCTAACTCTTGTCCAGGTTAGGTCTGAGCTGCTCCATGACGTCAAGTGGAGACGTCAAGTGTGCGGGTGGACATGCATGTCTGGGGCTTCCCCCGGAGCTGCTGGGCTGCGTGGTGAATTCCAGCATAGGGGTTGGATGAAGGAGATGATTTTGGAGGAAGTGAGGCTAGAGAAAAGAGGCCTAAGGTCTAGTTAGAAAGAGGACTGAGAAGGGGAGGTGAGTAGAAGGAGGAAAACGTGAGAGTATGGTGAGGATGTGAGGAGGAGGAGGAGGACCCTAACCTTGGGGGTCAGGAGGGTTGGCAGCCCTGATCACTGGGGCCTTAGCTGCAGGAGGTAGGTGTGGGGCCTCAGGGAGAGGAAGGTTGGCCTGCCTGGAGGTAGGGGCAAGGGATGGAAGTTCACAGGGACGGAGTTCTCTCCACGTGCTTCCCCACGCTCTGGTTCTCACTCTGCCCGAGGCCCGGTATCACCCTTTCCCTTTCAAAGTCAGTCCCTCATGGCTGACTCTGAGCTCCCACAAAGCAAAGGTAAGGACTTTCCAGAATAATCCTGCACCTAGTAGGGGTGCAGATATACCCATGGGAGAAGAACGATGACAATGATAAGGGGGCACTTCTTTTGTGCCAGGCAGGGACAAGGGGTTGCGTGTGCGGCCTCATCCCTCGCCCTTCACAGACATCTAGCTCACCCTCACACAGTCCTCCGAGGTCGGTTCCCACTTTGCAGCTGGGGAAACGGGCACAGGCTTTTCATAATCACTCCACAGTTAGCGCCCCGGGAGCAGATTCCTAACCCAGCCACCGGCCTCCAGAGCCCACCTGCCCACCCCCTGTGCTGGGGTGGATGAAGGAGGCTGGGGATGGGATTGCAGCACCGAGGTCATTTCCAGTCATGAACTAGGCCTCCTCTGGGGCTCCCAGCTGGGCCTGGTGAAGCACAGCCCCCCCCCGCCCCAGGTGAGAGCCCAGCCAGTGGGGACAGGAGACCTGAAGGCCGAGGACTCAGCCAACCAGAGCCTGCCCCTCTGTGCAGGGGAAGGGGACGCTGAGGAAAATGAGCCCTCCAGAGACGAAAGTGGATGACAAAAGCGAACAAGAAGGAAGTTGTCCGGTAGAACTAGAGCAGGGGTCCAGGAAGCAACATCAGGTATAAGAGTAGGAAACCGTGAAAGCCTATAAAGGAAAAGCGGCACTCCCGAAACTCGGGTCACTCTTAAAATGGTTTCCTAGATGGTCACACCTGACAGCAGGACGGGGAGCTGTGAACAAACAGAAGGGACGTCCCAGAAGCCGAGGCTCAGCCCTAGAGGTGGGAAAGGGATCAATGCACGGGCTGGCTCGGCATGGCCAGGGACAGTCATGTAAGAAGAGGGAACCACCAGGGCCAGGCCTCAGAGGGCAACGGCAGGGCATTTTCCAGAAGGGTGGAAGGACAGGAGTCCCCTGATTAAAAAAAAATAAAAAGTGCATGATGGGCTGAGCAGGAAAAATATGGAAGATAGAAAAAAATCCCCCAACTCCCAAAGATTGCCTTTTTCATCAGCAATAATAAGAAGCCAGAAGACCCAGAAAAAAATGCCCCCAGTATGGGGTGGGGCAGACAGTGTTGCGGCAGTAACATGCGAAGCTCTGCAGGGCAATCCTGCAGGGGAGAATTCCGGGTCAAGTTCAGTGGGTCAAGTCCAAGTCCTCCCTGAGGACACTGGGCACATGCATGCCCATGACTACTCGGGGCTGGTTGAAGGCCAGAGGAGGGTCATGAACCTGCTGGGGTGCTGTTTCTCTCTCCCTCCCTCTCTCTCTCTCTCTCTCACTCACTCATGAAAGAAATAGATAAACATTTAAAAAAAGAAATTGTTCCCAAATTGTCCCCAATGTTAAAAGAAAGCCATGACCACGTGGTATTCTGTGCACAGCCAAAGCCTGAGGAGACATAACTATGCCCACAGTCCTTGGTTGAGGACCCACCAGACAGGTGAGAAGACCCCCACATCCACGGAGGTGGCCAGGCAGCTGGCTTCACGGAGACCACACAGCAGCCCAGCAGCTCCCCAGAGGTGGGTCTGCACACCTATCTGTGCTCTGGCGCCCCCTTGGCTCTGTCCCAGGAAGCACAGGCCAGTGGTGGGATCATGGGTCTGGACGTCCATCTTCAACCTGCCTCAGAGCAAGAGTGTGACAAAATTACAGCTCTCAGAAGCCCCAGGTGAGTGATTCTGCTGCAGGACAGAATCAGAATCCCTAACCAGGAGCCTATTACATATAAATCTACTGAGCAAACAGCTCCACGGGAACCACAGAAGATCCTTATTTATAAGGAAAAGTGCCAAGAAGGACTTTAATTTTCCTCGGGCTGAGGCTGAGCGGCTCTGGTCCCTCAGTGACACGAGGGTGTCTGTCTTCTCTTCATGCATTATGCATCTTGCCAGAATCAGAGTGGCTTGTGGCGGCCTCCTGTTCTCTGAAAACATTGTTCAAAAGGCTGATTTTGATAAAAAGGGCTCTGGGCGGCCACTGTGAAAGGGCTGTGTGTTTGTCTAAATTATTTAGGAGGCGGCATCTCATTTCATCAGCCCGTGGCTGCAGGTGAGTACTGGGGCCCAGGCTCTGGGAGGAGACGCTGCCCCTTGAGGCCCTTCATAGCCTGGGTCCACCAAGGCCACCCTGGGAAGAACAGGGCCTGGGAGGTCCGCTAGCCTGGCCCTCTGGGAGGAGGCACAGAGTTGGTGGTGGGGAGAGCCAGGGCTGGGGTTAGAGGGGCCCAACCCAACCTGAGTCTGACCTCACCTGTCCAGTGAGCTCGGGGGAAGGGTGTCCAAGAAATCCAGCCTAAGTTTGTCCTTTTTAAACAGTAGATTTGTTGGTTTTTGACAAATGAAATCTCTGGAGGTAAATGGCACTGGAGATGCATCTGTGGTGGAGGGTAGACCCCAGGACCCTGGCTTTAGACCTCCTCTCGGCTCACGCCCCTCTCACATCCACCCCACCCTCATCCCACCCCAAGATCATAGTGGAGCCCCAAGAGCCCCCGACATAGGCCTGGATGCATGACATAGTCCTCTATAACAAGGGGCTCTGGGACCCAGAGGAGCGAGCAGCCAGAGCTGGGGGAGAAGCCCTGGCCATCTTTTGGTTCATGCACCCAGCCATGTCCCCACCTACACTGTGTGTCCCGAGACCCCTGAGACCACAGCTGATGTCAGGCCAGGCCAGGCCCACGGCCCATAGTGAGAAGGCTGGGGCTCCATTGGGACGTACCTGGGGCCCATGTGCTTGCCCTGCCTGGGGAAGACCTTTCAGGGTCCCACCAGGACTTAAGACCGGGCCTAGGCCTCTGAGATGCCAGACCAGGGTGCTGGTGATTTGGAAGCTGGAAGGCTCAGATCCTGCCCTTCTAGGAGGGGTGTGGGCCCAGGAAGGGAGACTGTCGGAACAGCTTCGTCTGCAGCAGCTGGACGCCAAGCTCTGAGGGAAACGGTTGCCGCCTGCAGCACTGTCCGGAGTGATGCACAGTGGGGTGCTGAGGAAGACTGCCCAGTGGCTGGGCTAGGGGCCGGGAGAGACTTTGCCCTGATTTTCATGTCACTGCTGATAGGTGATTGGGCCTCTCTGTGGCCAGATCGTCTGCCACAGGACTGCCTGGGAACGAGTGGCATGGTAGGCTCCCTGCTCACCTCACTTCCTCACTCCTCTTTCCACATTTCCATCCCTGCCCCCCACCTCGTAACTTCCCATAACTTCCTTACAAGAGATTGAGCTGCCCCAGTAGCAGGTCCTGATGGGGCCGAGCCAGTGCTCAGGAGCGTCCTAGCTGAGCCCACCCTGCCTCTCACTCCCAGTCAGACCTGGCGCAGACGAACTGGACACAGGGAGGCCCAGTCACCTGCTAGTGGAGACATGGAAGTCAGGGCAAAGTTGGCCCCCGCCCAGGGCCCCTCTTGTGCGTTCACCCTGGACAGTGCTGCAGACTTACTCCACGTCCACACTGAGCTCTGCGGGCTCAGTTGGCATGCCCCCTGGGGCTGCCGTGACTCCACTGCCCAGTCTCCGGCGTTTGCTATGTCTCTACTGCCACCATGGAGCAGGGCAGAGACCACCCTGGAGCCACCTGGACCCAGCCGCTCCCAGCAGCAAGCTGACTTGGGCAGGTCCACGAACTCATGAGCCTCGACTACTGCACCTGTGCAATGGGGACAACAAGGTGCACACCTGAGCCTTCGTAAGTGCCCGCTCAACAACAGATTAAAATAGAGGCAATAAATGAGTAAGTAGAACATGGAGCCATCATCTGGGCAGGGTCCGTGTTTGTTGGGCATTCCCGATGGACATTCACCACAGGAGCGCTGAGGCAGACTTCTCATTCCTAGAGATCCCATCCTCCCTGAGATGAAGAGCATTCCCAGCCCCTTAGACCCCGGAACTCCCACCTCTGCAGCCCGCTCCTCACACCAGGCTTCCTTCCCCTCCCAGTTTCTGTTCATGGCCCAGCTCCTGCCTGAGAATCCTTCTAGAAAACAAGTTGCGCACCTACTATGTGCAGGCCCTGTGATAGCTCCTAACATCAGCTCTACGGTCCAGATGCTATTGTTAATCTATTGCACAGATGGAGAAACGGAGGCCCAGAGAGATTGGGCAGCAGCTCCCTGGAGGTGACCCTGATTTACATCCAGGTCTTTTTTTCTCCAAAACCTGAACCACTTCCTGGAGAGAGGGTACCTTGAGATCTGCGAGCCCCCGGTAGGTGCTACACAATGAGATCTGAGCAGTGCTGGCCCCGCTGTGAAGCCTGGACACTCCCACCAGGACCCGCAGAGGAAGGAGCAGGCAAAGCACTGAGAGACGGCCGAGCAGATACGCCAACAGTTAGGGACATAAACACTGAATGACGCTGCTCCACACCCAGGTAAAATTCACTAAGCCAGTGGCCATCTCCTAAAGTACAGAGTCCTAGCATCTCAGCGTCTGGGGGGAGCTTTGAGGAGCTCAACCCGGCCCGTCCACTACTCGTTCCCTGCTGTGGCGGCACCTCCTCAGAGGCCCCATCCGGCCCCCTTCAGCACCCCTGGGAAGCTCACATTTGCAGTGGCTGATCCCCATCCAAGCTGGGACTCTCCTTGGGGCAGTGGGAACTGGCACCTTTCCCTCCCTGGGCTGGCTCAGCAGCTGCAGGAGGTGGAATCCAGTTTCCCCAGCTCCAGCTTTTCTCTGAGGAATGTGTGCCCATGGTGGTGGAAAAATAAAATCTTAACAATAAACAACACTAATAGCAGCTCTGGATCACTGCGCCCTTTCTCCAGGTCTGCACCAAATGCAGAGCAGAGCTGGACCCACCCAGGTCATTAAGGAAGGGCTCAGGAAGCGGATTCCCTGACTACCAGGTTCTGTGACTGCCCTGTTCAGGGCCTGTGTCCTCTTCACTGGGCCTCCCCGGCACAGTCCCTGAATTTGCATTCTAGGAGTCAAATATGTAAGAGGACGCTGACTTCTGCCAGCGGCCAGATTCACCTGGACATCACAGCACACATTACTGTGGGGCCCAGTGCAAAACGAAAATGGGACCCCTTGTTAGAAAGCAAATAAGAAAGTCAAGACAGGGGACCAGCAGGTGGCATAACGGCTAAGGTACGGGACTCTCATATGGCCAACCATGGTTCAAGTCCCGAACCCAGTAGCTTAAAATATACATGTGCGTGTGTGCCCAAAATCCTGAAAGGAGAATGGAGGAGAAGGGATTGCTATGGGGCCATCCATCCTGGGGCGGTGATTTCTCACCTTCTCTCTCTCCAACTCTCTGTCTCACTGGTGAGCACAAGCACCCTATAGCAAAAGTCTCTTAATAAATAAATAAATAAATAAATAAATAAATAAATAAATAAATAAATAAATAGAAAGAGAGAGAAAGAAAGAAGAAAAAGACAAGGAGAAAGAGAAAGAAAGTCGAAAGTCAACAGAACGGCAGCGGTAAACCGAGCACAGGCCTTTCCTAATGCAAGGCCGTGGGGGACGGCCCAGATGGCAGCCGTGGAGCCTGCACTGAGGATGGCCCAGAAAGCATCCTCTAGGACCTGGGCCACCCCAAGCAGCAAGCTTTGGGGCACATCGCTCAGGCCACAGGCCAACTTAGAAAGATGACCTCTCGGCCCTGTACATCCTTGCCCTGGGGGAGCTCTGAAAATCCAAGCTTCTGACGGAGTCAAGAAGGGAGCTGGGCCCAGGGAAAGAGGTCCCTGGGGTGGCACCCGAGGCAGCTCTCCGTGGACAAATGGAGCAGCATGGCAGGGAGGTGCTGCTGATCTCACTGGCCGCCAGCCCTCCTCCAGCCTCCTGTGCTCCAGGCTCCGAGCTCTCGGCCTTCCCCACATCTCTGGGACACAGTCGTGGGCTCAGCATTGCGTGTCCACTCAGGACAATCAACAGGAGCTGCTGATCTTTATAAAAAGACAAATTTTTATTTTAAATTTTCTTTAATTGCCACAGGGTACATGCACTTGTCAGAGAGAGAGAGAGAAAGCACCCTTCAATGGAGAGCAGTCATGCTGCAATCTGGACTTCATTTCTCCACCCTGCCACGATTTGGTGCACACATATGCCATGTGCCTGGCGTGTCTGTCAATCATCAGGAGCCAGGCTTCGGACCATGGTAAGCCATGTGGAATCCAGCTCCCTTAGCCACTAAGCTATGGAGCAGGCCCAAAAAGACACATTTGTGAAGTCTTGTCTAAGCAAAGAGCGGTAGGGACACTTTCTCTCATGCCCAGAGTCTAAAGCTGAGTCTCTGATCTCTTCTGCACTGAGGACACCGGACGGAGATCCTTGGAGGATGGTAACCCCATATCCCAGGAAGAGGTTATCCTGAAGGCCTAAAATATCCTGTTTTCCCAGAAAGCAAGAATCCTTTCACAAATACTTTGCCAGACAAAAGATTCTGCTTGAAGGATCTTCCTCCTGCCGAGTTATGATAATTTGAGCATAAATATAATAATAATTACAGTGATGAGTAATTAAACCAGTGAGTCCATAAGGGTACTCGAAAGAGGAAGGCTAACATAAAATGTGCTGGCAGCTCACTGTGTGTGGGCAGCCGTCTTCCCTGGGGATGAGGGCCCAGAGCACCCAGCTCGACCTAGTCGGGCCCCTCACAGTGAAGGAGCCCCAGGAGCGTGTTCTGACCACATCCAGTGGTATGGGGCCTGGATCCACTCCCGACCCCAGGCAGCTGCGGCCCCAGGGAGGGGAGAGCAACAATTTGGAAAGACCTAGATCCCTAAATGACCATGGCTGCCAGCCTAGAACACTCAGCTCGGACCTTGTGGGTAGGAGAAACAAAGGTCTCGACCCTCCAAGTTGCTGTATTTTCACACCTGCTGTCTCTGTTACAGCAGCCTGCATTCAGTCTAACTAGGAAACTGGGCCAGTAGCATGGTGGTTGGGCAGCTACATCCCATGTGGCAGAATGCACGGTTCGAGTCCCAGACCCAGTGGCTTGGAAGACACACTGGGTACATGTGTGTGCCCAAAATCCTGAGAGGAGAATGAAGAAGAGAGGATTGTGGCATGGCTGTCCTCCCTGGGGTGTGCTTTCTCTCTTTCTTCTCTCTTTCTCCATCTCTCTCTGTCTCTCTGGCAAGCACACATACCCTATAGTAATTTTTAAAAAGAAGAAGAAAGAAAGAAACTATGATGCTAAAGGATTCATGAGCTGTGTCCAGTTTTATTACTTGTGATAAATGGGGAATTTAGTAGACAGGGCAAATCCGTGTATTTTATTATGTTTATGCCTATTTATCAAGCACGTAGGTGCGGTAGTTTACCTGAGAAGGGTATTTACAGCAAACTAAGCAGGCAGCAGCTGCAGAAGGGCAGGGAGAAGGGGTGCCAGCATCTGTCCCCACGGCCTGCGAGGCCCATGGTGCCCTCGGGGTGGCTCACCTTGACCCACAGCTCGAAATGCTGAGCTCTTTTTAGGCTCTATCCCTCAGCTTCCTGGTGAGCAACTCACAGGTGCTGGTGACCAGTCCAGGTAGAACAGCCTGGGCCAGGTGTCCTCAGGAAAGGAAAACCCCAAAGACCTGCTGTGCAATGAATGCATCCCCCGATTTCATATGCTGAAGCCTTACCCCCAGTGTAGCGGTATGTTGAGATGGGGCATCTGGGGGGTGATTACGGTTAGATGAGGCCATGAGGTTGGGGACCTCATGGTGGGATTAGTGCCCTTGTAAGAAGAGACACCAGACAGATGACCTCTCCCTTGGCCATGCACCAACTGAGAAAGATACCACCCGCAATCCACTTGCACCAGGCACCTGTCCCCCACCTTGAGCCTGGTCGTCTGACCTCCAGAACTGTGGCAAATACATGTTTGTTGCTTAAGCCCTCCATCTGCGGCATTCTGTCTCAGCGGCCTGTGCAGACCAAGACAGACAGACATCCCGAGGGGAAATCCCAGAGTATACAATGAAGACACGAGCCCAGGGAGTCCGTGAGCATGCCCACATACGAAAGCCTGGAAAGGAGGCACGGCCTGCACACGGCACTGCAGGGTAGGGAGACACAGCAGCTCCACCGCATGCCATCCTGCGTCCAGACTTACCACCTTAATACAGGGTACACTAGCACCCAAGAGAGGCATCAGCCAAAGTAGGCGTCGCCGTCTCCCCACTGGGAAGAGGACAGGAAGGCAGAAGGGAGGCAGGTCTGGTCGGGAGAAGGGGAAGAAGGCGAAGGATAAACACTGCAATGAAACAAACGCAAACGTGTAACTGGATCTTTATGCTTGAATTTGCAAAGTTGTGTATTCGGTCTGTTCTTTGAAGCAGTTAAAGCTATAAGGAGATGGGTAAATTAATTCTGTGACTTTAATTGAATGTTTAGAAGATTTGATGAGATACGTTTATAATCAATGTTTAAATATCTGGGGAAATTCAACTGCTGGATTCATGTTTTGACTTACCAGTCATGTAAACCATGTGTAAATATTTAGAGGAATATCGGCCAATGTGTGCCAGGATTATTTGGCGCGTACAAATTCCGAGGGGAAGTGAGAGCAAATGCTCCTCACCCCGCTCCTGTGTCCTTGGGCCTCAAACTGCTACCAAGGCCCCAGAGGTGCCAGCCTACACATCATGCCCTGGTCCCGTTGTTCCCCAACCTGGAGGACCTCCTGGGAATCTTCCTCAGCCCTGACTCCTCCTCAGCCTCTGACCCCAGGCAGAGAGGAACACACCCACCGCCAGGCCAATCTTCAGCCTTGCTCATGGTCCTCACTGTCACCACCTCCGGCCACAATGCAGACGGGACTCCCTGAGAGCAGGGTCAGTGCTGGGGACAGGGCACACTCAGCAAAGAGGGCCCAAGGGGGTGAATGAGCGACAGAGCCAAGCCTAGAAGGAGAAGTAAATGTAAAGCAAGAAAGAATCCAGGTAGCGCCCCCACACTGACCCACAGACTCAGCACGACCCCTCATGGTCTCCACTGACTTTGCAGAAAGTAAACAACTGATTCCAAAATTCATGGGGAAGTGCAAGGGTCCTAGAATGGCCACGCCAATACTGAGAAAGAAGAACAAAGTCGGAGGACTCCCATTTTAAAATTTCAGTTCGGTCAAGCAACAGTGATCAAGACAGTGTGACTGGTACAAGGATGGGCATTTGAACCGAAGCGATCGGATTGAGAGGCCAGAAAGAAGCACATAATCTCTGACCAACTGACTTTCTACAAGGGTGCCCAAACCAGTCAGACGGGGAAGGATCATTTATTGGAGGAGTCCGGACCAAGGCGCATGCCTCGGGCTCAGGAGAGGTCAACATAGCCATGGTCAGTTCTCGAACCACCCACCAAGCTTCTCCCCCAGTACACCCTCAGTCTAGCATGGGGCCATGGCTGGGACAGAGCGAAGCAATCCAGGTTGGTGTGGGCAGCCATAAAAGCACATTCAAGACAGAGGGAGGGAAGGAGGAGGCAGTGGTTCTGTGCCAGGAGTGAAGGAGAAACGGGAACTCTCCAAGCCTGCCATTCCTGGGAAAGCCAGACACAGGCGGAGGCAGGGCTGGCAGGCCTAGAGCAGGGGAGGCTTCCAGACCCAGGTCACTGACATTTCCAATGTAGGCGGAAAGTCTCTACACACACTGGGTACCTTGCTAGTGAGCTGGGCCCCAACTGGGCAGTGGGGGCCGCAGACAGTTAGTAGGGAGGTCAGGGTTGCATGTTCAAAAGTGGTCCAAGGCACACAGGATGATGGCGAGTCTGCCCTGTTGGTAAGCCGTGAACGTCACCTCCAAGGGTTTGCCTTCCCATGCCCACCTCTGAGAGACTTCCCCGGACCTCCCTGATGCTGCACGGCCCATTGGAAACTAACACAGCCCCAAAGGGGGCTGCCCAGTGCTGAGTCCCTACCGCATCGCTTACACCGACGGGGGATGAGGCAAGCCCCGTACCTGCCAAGACCATTGGCACTTGGTAAACATTAAACACTCAGTAAATGTCAGCACTTTCTTCACCTAAAATCTGTGCTTGGATGAGCCTCCTGAATAATTTGAAGGACTGTTTCCTGCTTCAGCTAAATTTTAAAATTTAGATGGAAAGCCAAGCTTTTTATTTTTACTGGGGAAGAGATTAAATTCTCCGTCTTTTGGAAGTGCTCAAGAAAGCAGAGAATGTCTCTTTTTTCAGAGAATATTGTACCTTAAATCAAAACAGAGTGTCAAATTATCTTAATGGTTGTTATATAAAGTGCATGCTTAGTCATTTTCTTTTTCTTAAACTATTTGTCTGAAATGAGGAATTTCTCTAACTCACGTACAAGACTGGAATGAACTAACATGCATTTTCACTACAAGAAAATCAACGGTAAGTGTCCCTGGGCCAGCAGCGCCCAAATCCCAGTCATTGCAGGGATGAGATGAATCACCACACACATGGCCCCATTCAAAGGCTGTCCCCATCTGCCTGTCACGTTCAAGGTGTGACCACCTGAAGCAGGCAGGTCAGTCGTGTCCCCAACAGAAACACCACATAGCTCAGTTTGAGCCAGATGCTAACATGTGGCTCAGAGCCCTGATCAGAGAGTTTCCTCTGACATAGAACCCCCATCTCACCCCACGCCACCACCCTCGGCCTCCAGCTCGCGAGCAACTTTGCTTTGAAGATGGAGAATTTCACAATGGGCTGGGGTTTTGCACATTTTACTTTTGAATTCAACTCATGGAGACAGGCTTGGGGTTGCAAAAATGAAGCCACGTCTGGATGAGGCTGTTTTGTGTGCAATGCCCTGACTGCCAGTGGCATGGCTAAACTGGTATTTTGACCAGCAGAATGAATAGCCAATTTGGTCCCCCCACAGCTGCAGCAGCTGCCAGGAAGTTGGATGATAAGATGCGCCCCCACCCCCTCACCCCCACTTAAAACGGATGGAGCTGCAGTTGGAGGGGTGGCCACGCAGCAGCTGCAGACAGTCAACCGTGGCTCCCAGAGCTATGCTGAAGTTCAAGTGCACATGTTCTTAGAGCAGCCGGCGCCTCCCGAGCCCTGGAGGACCGACCACTTTCTACCTTGCCTTTCTGTTGACCCACAGATATTGGTCAAACTCCTGCGTGTGCTTGCCCCACGTGAGGTGCCAACAGCTCCAGCCTGACCAGGTGGTTGCTCTTCCCCGGCATCACCTCCTACTGCTCAGTCCCTGTGGACTTAAGCTGATGGTGGTGCTTGCCTGGCAGGGCTGCTACAAGGATGGAGTTTTCTGCCCCAGAAAGTTCTTGGCACAGTGGGGCCAGTGCACACAGATGCTCAGCAAATAGACAGTGGTGTCCACACCTAGGCCAGACTCCAGGGCTTGGAGCCTGGCAGGGGCGTCGGGCTGGAAGGGATGAGGACTGCAGAGGGTTATTAGGGCCAGTGAGGCAGGAGGGCCAAGGGCAGGGGGTGGGCGTGGGAGGTTAGGCAAACAACCTCCAAGGAGAAGCCATCTCTTGGTGAAGTCTGGAGAAGGAGGTTTGTTCGGGTGGGCTCTGGAGAGGTGAGCACTCCAGAGTAAGGGCTTAGGGTAAACAAGATTCTGCAGATCGAAATCCCCTGAACCCTGTTTGGGAGCATCGCATAGAGGGTACGCGGGTGAGACCAGCACTGAATAACTGAGGCAGGGGGTGTGTACAGGGACAAACACGGAAGGCCTGAGTTCCAGGCCACAGCTTCAGGTTGCATCCCAGGGCAATGGGAAGCCTGGAAGAGACTGAGCAGGCACGCGACAGGAGAGCACGTAGGGAGATGGACCCAGAGGTGGCTCCGGGGGACTGATGATATTATTTTAGAGGTTACTATAACAACAAACGTTGTTATTAAATTGTCCTCGCCTTACAAATAATAATATTTGAGAACTTCGTGCTTTCCAAAATATTTACATGTATCGTCTCACTTGACTCTGAGGAAGTCTCAGCAAGGCTGGCATTCTTATTCACAGCATCCATCTTGTTTCCTACACGCCCGTAACCTGGCCTCTTTCTTGAAGTCGGACACATGTAGGGACCGAGTCAGGATAAATACACAAATCCCTGGCTCCTGGTCTCTAATAGTCTTTTTAACTATTCATAAGAAGAATTGAATCACAGCAACACTTATTTTAAAGGATTTTAAAAGTGTCCACATGCAGGGACCAGCAGATGGCATAATGGTTGTCACTGGATTCCCACGTAGTCGACGGCGGTGATTTCTCACTTTCTGTCTCTCTGTCTCCCCGGCGAACGCACGTGCCCTATAGAGAAAAATCTCTGTTTAAAAAATAAAAGTGTCCAAGTTCAGACTAGTTACCTCCCTACCCTCAGATTCTCATTATAATGTTGGTTCTGGAATCAAACAAATACAAATTTGTGTGTGTGTGTGTATGTGTGTGTGTGTGTGTGTGTGTGTGACATTAGATGGACAGAGAACATCAGGCTTTAAGAAATCAGGTCAAGAAAGAGGATCTTGCATTAAAAAAAGGATTTTCTTCCTGTCTTCTTCCCCCATTTCTCTGCTCTCCCTCTCCTCCCCTCTCTGTCACCTGACCTTTAGCTCCTCCCAGTCCCACTGTTGGTGGCCTGAAGAATTAAGGCAGTCCCTTTAACATTTCCTTTCTCTCTTAGTCAGCTATTGCTGTGTAACAAACCATCCTATGACTCAAAACAACCAACATTTATCTAGCTCATGGTTTTGAGTGTCAGTCCATTTTTGCATTGCTAAGGGGGATGCCTGAGACTAGATGGTTTATAAAGAAATAGAAGTCTGTTACGTCACAATTCTGGCGGTAGGCAAGTCCAAAAGCATAGGTCTGGCATCAGGCCAGCCTACAGCAATGCTGACAGGAAAGCATAGAGGAGAGTAGGCACACGCAGAAAGGAAGCACAAGCTGCAAGCAGCTCTCTTGTATGACCACCAGCTCCTGCGAGAACTAGAATTCACTCCTGTCCAGGGCCATCAGTGAGGATGACTGACAGCTCAGCTTTGCTCATTTGCTCCCTCCCACCACAGGCCAGCCCACCCTAGCCCAGCTCAGAGGGGTCCCAAGAAAGACAAGCTGCTCATAAGGCCTCTTGAGGCAGAAGTTTGAAACTGTCACACGGTCCCTTCAAGCCTATTCTACTGGCCCAGGTAAGACATAAGGCTAGTTTATAAGGCTAGTCATGATCAAAGGACCTGCAAATTCACATGGCAGAGAGTGAGGTACAAGGCGGGATGAAGCAGTGACATCATTGCCCAAAATCCCTGGACCCTGCACTTGGGCCTGACAATCCTGCAACACAATTTCCCTGTGCCCAGCCTTAGCAGGTGCTGAATCCTGGGTTGGGGGCCCCACCCAAGGTACCTCAGACCCAGGGATTCTTCTGCAGGATTGGAACACTTGCCAGCCCAGCCCAGACTGTAGATTCCTTCTGGGACCATAACTCTTCTTTCCTCTGTGGGTCAAGAGGACCTCCAGGGGAGGCTCTTGCCAGAAGGCGGGCAGGACTCTGATCACCAGCCCAGGAGGTGGGGTGTTACAGGAAAGGAAGTCCCCTGCTATCGAGAGGCCTTGCTCAGCACCCATGGTTTACCTCAGATCTGGGGGCTGTGGGCTCAGAGAAGATGGGGGTACAGGGGCTAGAGGGGACAAAAGGTGAGGGAAGGAGGAAGAGGGAGGGAGAGAAGGAGGGAGCAGAGATGAGAGAAGAAAGAGGGCAAGGAAGGGAAGGAGAGGGAAGGCCAAGAAGGTGAAAAGAGAAGGGAGAGCTGAAGGGGGCACCATGTGAGGCAGAGGGGGCTGATGCAGCTCCTGTAGGGACAAGCCCTGGGAGTCCATCTCGAGCCCCTCAGGCCCCCAGACCCCTCAGCCTCCCTTGCAACTTCCTTTAGAATCTCACTCAGGGACTCCCCAAATCCTCAGACTCCTAGAATCCCTCAGAACATCTCAGCTCCTCCACACCCGCACACCCCCTCAGATACCTCAGACCACCTCAGAACCCTTAAACCCCTCAAAATCCTCAAGAAGCCCCTCAAAGCCCCCTCAGGCCATCCCTCTGACTTTTCAGACCTCCTCAGAACCCTCAGATCCCTGAAATCCCTGAGATCTCCGAGATTCCTGTGATCCCCAAGATCCCTGAGACCCCTCAGCTCCCCGAGATCCTGAGACCTCTCAGATCCTCAAGATCCTTAGACCCCTCAGATCCCCAAGATCCCTGAGATCCCCGATCATGCAGCATGGTCCCTCTACTCGCACCCCCTCGCCACCCTTTCAGTAGAGTTTGCAGAACAACTTTTTTTTTTTTTTTTGAGAGGTTTTTCGCTATAGGGCGCGTGCGCTCGCCAGACAGAGAGAGAGAGACATAGAGACAGAAAGCGAGAAATCACCCCCCAGGGGGTATGGTCACGCCGCAATCCCTTCTCCTCCATTCTCCTCTCGGGATCTTGGGCACGCACGCACATGCGCCCGGCGTGAGTTTTAAGCCACCGGGTCCGGGACGTGAACCGCGGTCGACTACATGGGAGTCCAGCGACATAGCCATTACGCTAACTGCTGGTTCCCCAGAACAACTTTTTGACAACAGGTTGCAGTGCCCTGAAAGGAGGAGGGCGCCCTGACAAGGAGACCAGGGCAGAGGGCTGGCCCACCACTGCCCGAGCCGGGGGCCCCTCAGCTGCAACTGCAATAGCTCAGCCGAGCGAGGGCCTTCCTTCTCAGACCTTTACCCAGGCTTGTCTTCACTGTATGAGGAGAGCCAGCCTGAGCTGCAGGCGATCCCACCAAAGTCCCCTCCTGCGCCAGTCCCCACCCACGTTCTGCACTGACCCATGGCCCAAGCTGCCATCCGGCCCATCCACGGGGAGACCAGAGGTGCTTTCTCAAGCCAGGAGAGTCGCCCGTGACCTGCTGTGCTCTCTGGACGCCGTGCCTAGGCCTCCGCCAGGCACGCCTGTGCCCACAGAGCTCACCCTCCTCCAGAGCGGTGGGCGGGCTCCCATTTGGGCACCACCGACAAAGTTCCTATAAACAGCCTCACACAGAAATCCTGCTATTCTGAAACTTGTGTCTTCAGTGTTTATTTTTCCTCTGTAAGGTGATTCTCAAGTTGGGGCTCTTCAAACAGGTTTTATTTTATTGTATATCAGGGTCAGGCAAATGATGACAAGGGCCAAATCACTGCTAAATAAAGTTTTATTGGAGCACAGCCTCACCCACTCACTCACATACCTTTCATGACTTCTTTCATTACCACAGCCAAGGTGCATGTTGCAACAGAGACGCAAAGCCCACAACGTGGCCCACAAAACCCACAATGTGGCCCGCAAAACCCACAACGTGGCCCGCAAAACCCAAACTGCTGTTTCTGTAGCCCTTTGCAGAGAGCATTTACTAACCTCTGTCCTGGGTTATCAGGTCTCTGGTGTGATCTTTCTAAACTGCTCTACGAAGGCTCTGCTTAAATCTTGGAGGTTCCCCACCCCAGTGGATGGAAGTCACAGCCCCTTCTCCACGGTGGGACCTGGGCTATGCTCCGCAGTCCTCACTCTACCAGCTCAGCCTCCTGCCTCTTTCTGCACCGTTTTGTTTTTGTTTTCTGCTCCAGAACGCAGGAGCTCAGGGCTCCCTGCAACCAGCAGCCAGGAGCAGGCCTCGGCAGCTTTGCCCCAAGGTTTGAGGTTAGTTTTTCTCTGTTGACTTTTCCCTACCTGGGACAGCCACTTCCCCCACCCCACCCCCAGGTTCAGGCTGCAATTCCAGCAGGACCCAGCTGAGGCACCACCTCTCCAAGATGTCTGGACTGCTGTGTAGGGTACCCCCTCCGTGCTCCTCTGGCTCTGGGCTGCCCTGCCCAAGCTCCTGAGGGCCAGAGATGAGAGCTTTCCCCTTGGGCACTTGTGTGCCAAGTGCCCAGCACAGGCCGTGCATCCAGAGGGCATGTAGGAGAGGGTGGTAGGGGGATGGGAGGAAAGGGGGGAGAAAGGGAAGGAAGAGGGTGAGGGGGTAAAGGAATGGATGGACGGAAGTTTGTGCAGAGGTGGTTGGATGGGGGATAGACAGGTGGGAGGTGAGGTAATGGATGGATGATATGGGGAGAGGTCAGGTGGGGAGGGGGAAGTGAGTGGAAGATGGACGGATGGTGCGTGGGTGAGTAGACGGGTGAACATGTGAGGGGGAGGATGAAGGGGGTTAACACAAGCTGGATGCTTGGGAGCCTTGAAACTTAAGATTGCCTGGACACTAGAATCCTTTCCTGACCCAGCCCTGTACCTGCCCCTAACTGCAATGCCATTAAATACAAATCATTCATATTGACTTTTTCCCTAAGTGTTCTGGTATACCTGATGCCCACTGGGGGTTGCTGAGCAGATTTTCTCAGTTCTCAAGGCCAGCCCACATGGTGCCCAGCCTTGGGAGTCATTTATCACCCTCCATCCCCCGAGCAGACGAGTTTGGCAGACTGGATTTTTGTCATTTTTTCTTCACTTGGGCTTTTATTCCCAGTTAATAACTAATGCTTACAGGGAAGCTGGACTTCTCAGTAATGATATTGCAATCAGATCTCTGGATGCTGGGCATGCAGCAAGCCGGCGAGGGCCCTAGCATGCCAATGAGGGGCGTCTGCCTGGCAGCTCCCACGGGCGGTCAGGGAAGAGGCTGCTCTTGCAGAGAGCCTTCCTGGCCCAGGACCTTGCAGCCTCCCAAAGCAGACCCACAGGAAAGCCCCTGGCAGGCATCCCCTACTCAAGGATCTACGATGTCACTGCCCTCACCCACACCCTGAAAGACCACTCGATCCAACAAGAGGAGGCACTTCTCAGCATCTACTCCGTGCCAGTTATAGGGATGTTCCAGGGTGAATGGGACCATGGAGGCTCTCTGGGAAAACTCTCCAGGAGAGAAGGGAAGTAGATACCCAGGGGAGGGCAGCCCAGGAACTGCAGACCCACTCCAGGGTAGCCTCAACAGATGACCGTGCCCGGGCATGTCTGACATGAGGGCAGGACCACAGGCCAGGGAGTGGCTCTGGCTGCTTCTCAGCCACCTGAGAATGCCCTGTGGCCCAGGCTCCTCTGTGACTACGGACGACAAACTGTAGGCCGTTGCAGGACATGGGGCGGAATGTGATTCCAGAGCCTTGTTCAAAAGCACTAACAATTACAGGATGGCGACAACAGAGAATTAAACCGAGAGGGGTGTCCCAAGCATGAGGTCCTCCCGAGAGCCATCCTTCCCTGTATGAGGTCCTCCTAAGTGGGGCCCCGTGTGACTGTGTGGGCCGCAGCCTATGAAGATGTCCCAGGACTCTGTCTTGTAGCTCTAGCCTTCCTGAGGGTCTGCTCTCTGCATTCCAGGGTGAGGAGCTTTTCTCAGAGCCCAGCCACACTAAGGACAGTCACTCCACGTGACAGGGGCCCTCCTTTTCACTCAGCTCCAACTCACCTTTGCCTCGTGTGCTGCAAAGTGTCCTGTTGCTCCCTGTCCTGGGACTGTGGACATGGCTCAGGACTGTCTGTTGCTGCCTGAAAAACTCCCCAGTGAAACATGGTTTTCCACAGGTGGGTCCCTGTCTCTTCTCATTGATTTGGGATTTCACATCCTCTATAAATTCTGGTACCTCTCCCAAGGTCTCCACCTGTCTGGGCACAGCACTGTTGGCAGCACCCTCGACACTCTGGACATAAGAAATGAGATGAACTCATCAGGGCCTGGCCATGTGGAGGTGCCAGCCCACCATGCACCTGAGCCCCGGTCCTTCCTCCAGCCACGCCCCACTCACTGTCCCAGTGCTCGCCTTCTTGATTGTGTTTTCAAAAGGCTTGCTCATTTTACAAAATGCATTCAAAGAACCAGCCCTGGGCTTTAATCATCACTTCCCCAAGGACTTTATTTTCAAACTTGTTTACTTAGGTTTGGATCGAAATAATTTCCTTCCTTTCCTTCCAGAGGGCCTTGATTGTGTGTCGCAGGCTGCTCCCTAGTGGGGCTGGGGCCTTGGGGCTCTTCTCTGCACTACCCATAGAGGGCAGTGCTGCTCCCAGCCCCTCGAGGCAGTTGCCATGGCCCACATTTTTGGTTTGATTTCATCTCGGATATTACATACTTCCCCCATTAATCAACATCATCTTTAGATTTTAAATCTTACATCTTTTTTCAAATCCTTACTTCTACATTTTAGTTCTGCTTAATATTCTATAGGTCAAGTCTCGGTGTTGTATAACTGGTCTTCATGCATCTTTCACCCAACCACTTCTCGGGTTCTTTCATCGGACTCACTTTCCGCTTCACCGAAGGGCAAGCATTTCCAGGTGTCCGTTCTGAGTTCTTCACACCCGACAGAAAGCATTTCCTGTGGCCTCTGCAGACACCTGTCAACCAGCCTGGGTGACAAAGGGACACAAGGGTGTGTGGCACTTCCTCATTGCCTGGCTGTCCTGGATGTGTGAGTGACCTATTTATTTCCTCTCCCTGAAGGCTTAGACTCTTCTCCAGCCAGCAAAACTGGAATATTTTCCATTGGGTCTGGGGTCCAGTGAGCCTGTCCAACTGCAGTCTTGGGTCTCTCTCATGCTCCTGAAGCTTTTCTGGCGTGGGTCTCTGGTTATCGTCTCTCCCTGGGACACCCCCATCTCTGCACGCTCATCTGCTGGCCTGTATTTTCTGTGTGTGCACTCAGCTCTCTCCTGTGAAATGTTCATTTGCACTCGCAGCTGTAGTTTTGGTTTCCTCTGACCTCAAATCACGAGCTACCTTTCACCTCTGTTACACTCAGCCATCCATTTCCAGCTTCGCCCCTCCCGTTTCCTGTAGACCCTGTGCACTAGTCCAGCCCCTTTGACATGGAATAGAGGAAACTAGCTCAAACCAGCTCAAAGGGACAAGGAATCTGCTGGGACAGAGAGCAGGGAGCTCGGACCAGTGATGCTTTTTGCTTTCTCTCTTTCACCCACTCTTGGTCTCTCTTTCATTCTCTCATTCTGTCTCTCTTACACACACACACACACACACACACACACTCTCTCTCTCTCTCTCACACACACTCCTCTAGCTTTTCCCGTAAGCGAGCCTCCTCCCCACCCACTGTGACCACATCTCCTGACCTTTGGGCCATCTGACCAGTGAGCAAGGGGAGGTGGCTCCCTACCACTGCAGCGGAAAAACCCCCAGGCAAGGTCATGGACTGGCACCTTCCTAGAACGTGCTTGGGCCAATCTGGGGCTCATGCCTGGAGTTTTCTAATGGGTGTTTAGGTACCCTCTCCCCACATGGAGCAGAGGTACAGGGCCCTGAGCCCTGATTTCCAAGGGTACTTGTTCCATTTCTAAGAGGAAGGAGCTCTTTCCACCTCCTCAGGACACCAAGACCCTGCTCCAAGGTGCTACCCGATGTCAGGCAAGTGTCTGCCCCACCTGGCACCTGGCATTTCACTGGGGCTTCCACTTATGTGAGTGTTGTCATGGATACACCGAAGGAGCCTAACAATCATGCTGACACAGACACACATATATGCACATGTGCACACGTGCGCACACACACACACTCACGCACACACACACACCTCTTTGTGTCTGCTACTGTGATGAGAAGAGAGGCCTCAGCCCAAAGGCAAATAAGAAAGGATATTGATTCTTGGGCGTCGCACTCCCAAGGGCCCAAGAGCTGACCTTGTAAAGACGACTTAGGGGATATTCCAAAGTGGGTCACATCACTGAGTCACAATGTGGCTTCAGCCTTACTGTCACCAACCTCAGAGCTCGATACCTCCCACAAAGGTCTCCAAGGCATTTCAAAAGAAAGAAGAGAACAGCCGCAGAAGGGTCAGAGCAGAGGGGTCAGTGGTTTTCTGCCACTGTAGCCTCCAAATGGAGCTGGGACTTTTTACCCAATTTGGGCTGGTTCCAAAGCTCAGCGCTTCTGACAGCCCCGCCTGCTTCCTCAGCCACAGGCTAGCCTCCCTCGGCCAGGACAACCGTGCCAGAGAGGCCTCCATTCAAGAGAGTCCCTTTGAAATCAGGGACCTCATCTTGTTGGCAAATCAAGAGAAATGTCTGTGGATGGAAATTTATGCCCTAGTAAAACTAAAGCCATGGAAGTAAGTTTATTTTCCCTTCTATTTAGCAAGCTCAAGTTCCCATTGCAATTAGGTGCTGCTTCTTAAAATGAACAAAAAGAGGCTCAAGCATTGCTATTTCAGGTAAAGTCGTAGGACAGCAAAACTACAACAGAGCCGTCTGTCCTTCTCCTCGCTGCAGGTACAGGAAGGGCTCTGTCGGCAGCCTCTCCTGCTTCATCCCTCCTACTATGGTTCAGACATGGCCCTCCAAGACTCATGCATTGGAATGCACCGGAACTTGCAATATCAGACTAAATCTTAATACAGTGTTGTGAGGTGGGGCCTTTGGGAATGATCAAGCATGAAGGTGGGCCCCATGGTGGAGTCCTGACAGGTCTGTAAGGAGAGGGAGTGAGACGAGAGCAGAGGCACATGGACACAGACACACGTGTGCTGCCTTGCTCAGGGTCCCGACTGTGAGCACATGAGGCCTCCACTGTGCTACCCTCCAGCAAGAAGACTGTCACCAGATGCAACCCGCAACCTTGGACCTACAGACCAGGAGCCAAACCTCTATTTTAAATTACTCAGACTTGGGCCAGCGAGGTGGTGTGGTGGTTAAGGTGACTCGATCTCACATATGAACCACTCATACTATGTGGTTCAAGTCCCTGACCCAGCAACTTGAAAATCATGCCAGGAACGTATGTGTATCCAAAATCTCAATAGAAGAATAAAGAAGAGATGTCATGTGGCCATCCTCCCGCGGGGATGTGCTCCCACTTTCCAGCTCTCTCTCTCTCTCTCGCTCTCTCTGATAAGCACACATGCTCTATAGCAAACTTATATATATATAAATGATCCAAACTCAGGTATTTTCTGTTATTAGCAACAGAACGGACTAGACCACCCCCTGTTGACGCCTCCTCTCCAGTGTTAGCAACCCTTTGTGATCGCAGGGTCCCTGGAGCCCGCTCTCCCTCTCTCCGTTCACCCTTTGCAATGTGTCACTCTACAGTTGCTTCCAGCAGCCTTGACTTGGGCTGTCATGAGCCTCGCTCTGTGCAGTTGGATGACGGCAGGGATGGTGTAAGCAAAGCCTTGAGGCATGGAGCTCACCCTCCCGCTCCTCTGACATCCTGGGGGGCCGCCCCTCCCACCAGGTTCGCAGCATGAACTCCAATGGCGAGGACCCACAAGAGCTGGCCAATCCCATCTAGCCCGTAGCCTGGCACAGAGCCAGCCAGCCAGGCCCGGTGCGAGCAGACCCCAACCTGGCCGCCAACACGAGAGAAGTGACTGCTCCCCGTGTGTGCCCTGGATGTCACGAGAAGTTGTCACGAGCAGCACCGACTGACGCGCTTCCCCCCAGAGCCACCTTTGTCAGGAGCTGTGAGTGGGGCCTGAGCATTCTCCATCAGTACTCTCACTCACTTCAAGCAACCCCAACATTTTTTGTGACCTTGACAAATTCCCTTGAAAGCTTTTAATTTTTGTAGAATCTTCTCAGAGAGTAGGATGTTCGAAACCACAAAGGCCTGGATCCCTTGAAGGATAAGGCTGATGGTGGGCGGGGAGCTGGTGGCCGGCGGTGGGCTCTGTATACACCGCCATGTCCTAGCGAGTGAATCGCCAGGCTCTGAGGGCAATGAACGCCTGGAGCAGGTGCCGCTGTGTGCCCTGCCGTCCACCCAGTGCCATGTCCTGGTTAAAAGCCCTTAGCTGGCCATCAGATCCTTGGTTTGAGCCTCTCTCTGCTGTTCCCTCTCTTGGCATGACCCTGGGGCAAGCAGTCCCCTCTCTGAGTCTCACACACCCATCTATCCAAGGGAACAACTGGGTGGGTTTTGGGGCTTTCTAACACCCGCTCTCGGCTAGCCCACCTCACCCCTCCGGCATCGGATCCTCATTGCCCTTGCTCGGCAAGCAGGGAGGAGCTCCTGCCCAGTCCCCAGCCTGCTGCCTGCCCTGCTGTCTGTCCCACCCTGCTGCCCTGCTGTCCTGGCGAGGACTGACAAGGGAGCAGCCACTGCCCAGGTGCCCTGCGCAGCTATCATCCTGCGGCTGCTTCTGGCACACCCACGGGGCTTCCTCCACCTCTGCCTTCTCTGGAAGGGTTACATTGCTGCACCTCAAATACCTCCGGATTCTACGCCCCGTTCTCTGACCCCCGCCTCCAGGCTGCCTCAGGAGCCCTTTGCCTCCTGCCCTCAGTGACACACCCCTACACCCAGGCGAGAAGTGGCTGAGCTTGCAGGAAGACAAGGTCCCTGCAAAGACCTTAGCCCAGCTACAGAAACAGTTAAGGGGCCACAGGCCAAGGTCATCCCTGTCCCCAGCCCCCAGGCCACCCTATCATATGGAGGGTGTCAGTTCTCCCTGGAACAGAGAAAAGATGCTCTCCTGTCCCTGCTGGTCCAGGATAAGCCCAGACTCAAGGACAGTCATTGCAGGAGAAATGAGATGTGGCATTTCAGGCATTTGAGTAGAGAAAATGGGAGTGAAAATGAGGAGAGAGGAAACCCTACCTCTCTGCCAGAAAACGGGGTCAGTTGTCAACGAGGGAGAAAATGACTGCCCGCTCGGCCATGGCCTCCCCACCCCTGCACGTGTGCATGGAAAGGCCTCCACACCCTCGAGGACCCTGGACCCAGGACCCCTGTGGCTGCGGGTCACTGAGGGTGCTCTGTAAGGCAGTGAGCAGGACCCCTTCTCCTCGCCCCACCTTTCTCCCTAGCTGCCTTGGTCCCTGCCAGTCTCCTTGGTGAGAGCACAGTCGTACCCCCACACTCTATCCCTGGTTCCAGAGCTCCTCGTCCAAGGGAGGAGCCCACACAGAGACAGAGAGGGTGACCAGGGCTGTTGGGCTGGGACCACAGGAAGTGTGGCTGGGGTGGCCCAGCAGAAGCATGTCATCAGCCCATGAGGAGAGGTGACACTGCACGAGGGGCCTCAGGATAACATGGCGTCGTGGTGGGCCAGTGGAGGGGGAGGCTGAGCTGCAGCCTTGTCTAATGTGTGTTCCGGGAGGGCAGGATTCCCGTTTCTCTCACTTGCTGGATTCCTGGGGTTTGGTACAGTGCCTGGCACATGGGAGGTCCTCCGCCCGGCAGATGGAATGTACTCGATGACAGCCAGTGACAATAGGAGCCTCCCAGCGCTGTCCAGGAGCCTGACCTCTGCCTGTGCTGGGCGGGGAGCCAGAGCCCACGAGCCGGCCCGGGATCCCGGGTATCTCGCAGAGGAGAGCGAAGGCAAAGGATAAGCTGTGGGCAGAAGACGGGGGAGCCAGCAGGGAGCAAGAGGAGTGGGGCTAGGGAACACTCCCCTCCCCAGCCCCCTGCAGAGAGAGGGGACCCAGGGGGTGCTCTGCAGGGCCCACAGAGCGCTTAGAGCAGCCCCTGCAGGCAGCTGGACCACGGAGCTCCAGGAAGAGACATCAGGTCACAGGCCCCGGGGGCTGGAAGAGGGTTCAAGTTGAAAAGCAGTGAAAGGAGCACAGATGCAAAGGTGGACGGATGTGACTACACAGAATTATACCTTTGGAGCGTCAGAAGCGGGCATGGAGCCGGCGCCCATGGTGGGAGCGTCAGTTGCTGTGTGTGCGGCTCCCAGCTTGCAGCAGTTAGTTATGGCAGCCTGCCGTGTCCCTGTCAAACTTACAAAGCAAAGCCCTGACCCCCAGTGTGACGGTACTTAGAGACAGGGTCTCCAAGAGGTTGAATGAGCTCATGAGGGGGGACTCTAACCTGATAGGACCGTGACCTTACAAAAGGAAAGACACCCGACTCTGTTTTGCGTTGGGGCGGGCCTAGGAGGAGGTGAAGGCCCAGCAGCAGGAATGCATCCGCAAGCCTGGGGGCCAGCGGGAGAAGGAGGCCCACAGACAGGCCTGAAAGTGTGGGCTCCAGCAGGGCCTGGAGGAATGGCCTTTAAGGGGCGGGAGGGGCCACATAGGTGAGGCCCAAGGAGCAGGGTGCCCCCGGCAGCCGAGAGGGCCTGGAGAAGGGTCCTGGACTTGCAGCCGACCAGCCCAGGCCTTTCTGGGCCTGTGAGGAACTGGCTGGGGTGTCAGCCAGGCTTTATTTGTATTCCTTCTTGTTCCAAAAATTAATAAGCAGCCTGCTACAATAAAAAGCAAACAAAACTGCAAGGTAAAGTAAAATGCTAAATAAATGCCCAAGGAAGTCAGGGCTGGGGAACGTGAGGGTGGCTGAGATGAGTTACAGTCAGGAGCAAGGGGAGCATGGGCAGCCCTGGGTGCCTCCACACATGCGCACACACACACCTAGCCGGACGGGCGCATGGGTGTGTGTACATGCACATGCAAACGTATACATGTACTCACAAGTCACCCGCATCCGTGCACGTGTGTACACATGTACACACCACATCCGTGTGTGCACCCATGCACACAGCGCTGGTCTCCAGTTTGGGCTCTAGTTCCGGCAAATGCACAAAGGGGAGTTTCACCAGTCGCGTGGCTCCCAGGGCCCAGAGGCTGGAGGAAAGCCCCACATGTGGTCCAGGGTTGAGAGGGACAGGGCCCAGCTGACATAAGCGAGGAGCCTGAGGCCTGAGGGCTGAAACAGGTGGGCGTTAGTGGGAACCTGGAGGACGGGAGAAGTCACCTCTGAGACGGGAGCTCAGGGATGTGGGACCCCAGAGGCCCCTCTGGGAGGAGAGCTGAGGATTTAGGGCAGGAGTCAGAGGCTTAGAGGAGAAGGGTCATGGAATCAGGGTGCCAGAGATGGGTACAGGGCTAGGGCCCCCAAGGCCATGGGCTAGCGGGCCAGGAGGCCTGTGGAGTGGCATCACTGATGGCAGAGCCCAGAACCTGCACGTGGGCATCCCCTGATCCTAGGGGATCTGGGCAGGCATCCTGCCCCTGGGTGAGCTAGGCAATGTTCCTTGAAAGGACTGCAAGGTGGAAGGAGGGAGCAGGTACGGGGTGGTGAGAGCAGAGCTGTACACAGAGGAGTGGAGACCAAGCATCAAGGTCCCAGAATCCTCCCTGGCAGGCCAGACCAGGAGAGGCCGAGCCAAGGTTCCACTGCATGGAGCTGGCTCCTCATCCGAAGAAAGCGCACTCAGGACTCCACGCTGTGGACCGCGGGGTGTGAGGCCCGGAGGAGGTGGTTGTGTGCGTGTGCACAAGCATGCCTGCGAGTGTGGCGGTTTGGCGGGTGACGAGCTCCGAAGACGCCGTGGAGGTCCTTATTTGCTCTCAGCAGGGGCTGGCAGCCCTGGGCGCAGGGCCGTGACTCAGGCCTATTCCGAGCTCCGGCACCTTCTCACCATTTGGGAATTCATGACGTATCACCCTCCCCAGACTGCCAGGGTGAGCATACTTGGTAGTTAAATTGAATTAAGAGCGTGTTATTTTTAAGAATTTTGGAAGAACTTTTGTGGAGAAGCCCAGGACAAATCTCAAACCAAAGCCAGATATCCCAGGTTTGAGGGCAATTCTCTCTCCCTCTCTGGGCCTCTTTTTCCCCATTGGCAAGAGGGAGGGTAAATGATATAGATGCAAAGATTTTCTTCTTGGTGTTGCCTCTTAGAAAGAAAAGTGAACTTATTCCCACTCAAGCTTCACTTGTCATTGGGTTGGTGTATTTGTGTCTTAAAGAACCCAGAGAGTGAGTCCATAGGAAAGTTGCGGAGGGAAGACTGAACAGCGGAGCTTCAGGCAGGGCCCGAACCCTCTCCTCCTCCACTCCCACCCCAGGCAGGCTGATGAGAGGCAGGAAGGTGAACCCACTCCTTCTCACCCCGATCCCGGGGCCCAGGTTCGGAGCTAGGCTCATTGCTGTCTGGCTGTGTGTTCCTTGCCCTCGGGACCTCATTTGCTCACCTGTAAAATGGAGCATTGATAGTACCCGCCTCGTGAGGTCGTTGAGAGGCTCATGAGAGTATGTCCCTCTGCTTAGCATCTTAGCACAGGGCCTCAGCTCGGGTGCTCAAAACCACCAGTTGTTACCATTACGTCCACGTGTAGAGGCCCGGAGCAAGACGGGGTGGGGTGCAGGGGAAAGGACGGAGGAAGGGAGGGGAGGAGGGAACGCACTCAGACTTGACATCCTTATTTGCATTAAAGAAGTGCTCTGGCTTCAGGGTATTATAAATCTTGCCTCTTCAACTATTCACAACCAATTTATTTTTATGAAACAGTAAAAGTCTTAGACTATTTTAAACTGTTTGGCCATACTAAGTACTGTGTTTCTTTTATGGGGCCCGCAACCTTTTTTTTTAGACTTTTGCCATAGGGCGCTTAAGCTCATTGGGGACAGACAGAGACAGAGAAAGAAGGAAAGTGAGAAATCACTCCCCAGAGGGGATGGCCACACTTCAATCCCTTCTCCATCTTACTCTGGGATTTGGGACACACTTGCACACATGCCCAGCGTGTTTCTCTATTTTTTGTTTTTGGATTTTTTTTTTTTTAAGTTTTTGCTGTCAAGCATGTGCAGGAGAGAGACCAGTGAAAAGGACAATGAGAAATCACTACCCCCTCACGGGGATGGCCACACTGCAGTCCCTTCTCCTCCATTGTCCTCCTGGGATCTTGGGCACGCACGCATACACACCATGCATGATTTTCAAGCTGCCGGGTCTGGGACTTGAACTGTGCTCAGCCCTGGGGGATACAGTGCCTTAACCACCTTGTGACCTGCTTGTCCCAGGTCCCTCAACTCTGATGCCTTTTATTTTGTTTCTTTTTTCCTTTGGGCAGTGGGGTGGGGGGTGGGGTGTTGATTAATGACTCAGTGGTTCCTTATTTTTTCCTTTTTTTTTTTTTTTTTTTGCAGTGAGTGAAGAGAAAACGATGTTTAAACATGAAGGCGTGGGACACGACCAGGGCTGCACATCTGAAGTCCAGGATTGTCATCTTAGGGGCACCCAGGGGTCAGGCCCAGGCCAGGAGCTCAGGGCTGCAGGGTCCACCAGGAACTGATGGTGCTGAGCCGGCAGAGTGAGCCCCAAGCACCACTCCTCGCCCCGCTCTGCCCGCCACGAGCTGGGCACACAGGGAGGACTCAGGGAAGGCCCTGCAGGAAGGAGCAGCCGGGATGGTCTCACAAATGATACTGCTTCCACAAAGGCTGGGACTTTGTCCTTTCACCACTGGAGCAGGACACAGCAGATGTGCCCCACGAACATGGTGCTATGAATTACTAGATGAGAGAAAGTGTGGACGGAAGGGTTGTAAAGAAGAGGAGGACTAAGAAGGGCTGTGACTCGGGCAGGACAGTCTGCTCTGGGCCTCATGGAGTGAAAGTGCCGGGGTGTGTGTGTGTGTGTGTGCGTGTGTGTGTGTGTGTGTTTTCTTGTGGTGGCTGTTCCCAGAGGGGCATTTGAAGACAGGGCAGATTACAAAATATGCAGAACCAGAAGCATTCGGATTTCAGATTTTGTCAGAATTTTAGATTATCCACACACGCACAATGAGGTATCTTGGGATGGGACCCAAGTCTCAATATGAAATTCCCTTATGTTTCATAGACACTATGCGCATAGCCTGAAGGTAATTCTATACAATATTTTTGTATGGTAGTATGTTGACTGGGACCCATCACATGATGTCATATGTAGAATTTTCCCCTTGTGGCATTATGTCGGCATTCCAAATTTTGGAACGTTTTGGATTTTGGATTTTTAGATTTAGGGATGCTAATACTGTAATAGCTCTGACATTGAAGTGTTCTGATGTGTTCTATAATAATAACCATAAAATGTTTTCCATAGGGACAGACATGTGGGAGCCACTTGGTAACCTTGCAGTAAGTCAAAGGAAAAAGTATTCAAAGATAAAGATGGCAATGCTTGTGCTGTTACTGGAGCCCAAGCCAAGCGCAGGCCAAGACGAGCAAACGCTGCTCAGTCTCCACGCAGGCATAGGGTTTTCTCCCCGTTACAGAAGCTGTGGGGCCCAGACATTTTTGCAGTGAGTCCGGAACATCATGGGAGCCAAAAGAAACTATATCGTGAGAGGAATTTCTGAGAGACACAGGAAAATGTCAGACACATATTTCTCCCTCAAAGGGAAATGGAGCTCCTTTTCTTACCAAAGTAGGCCAAAGCCAGTGACGGAGAAGTTCGACAAGGACCCAAAATGAAAACCGCCGTCAGCAAGGCACCCGGCAGCAAATACAGTAGAAAGCAGAGCTGTAATCTGCCCTGTCTTCAAATGCCCCTCTGGGAACAGCCACCACAAGAAAACACGCACACACACACACACACACCCCGGCACTTTCAATCAGTCCTAACCCCCAACTCTGAAGCACAGTTGCCCAATGCTCCAGGGTGTGCTGACAGTCCACCTGAGCCTGCTGGGACCCCCACCCAGGAGTGGGAAGCAGAGAGGTGCTGATGTGAGGGCCATAAGCTCACTGTGAGGCAGACGAGCAAAGACCCACTTCCAAAGGCAGAGAAAGAAACCACATTATGAAACAAATCCCGAGACAGGAAAACGTCAGACATAGCTTTCCCTCATCTGCAGAAATCATAGACAACATGGTTACCCTTAGCACAAGGGCTCACAGAGAATACAGATAGACCCCCAGCCAGCAGATGGAAAAGAAAGAGCAGAAAGGAAATTTGGGGGACCAGCAGTTAGCATCATGGCCATCATCGCCCATGTAGTAGACCATGGTTTGAGTCCTAGACCTGACAGCTTAAACTCACGCCAGGAATGTGTGCGTGCGTGCCCAAGATCCCAAGAGGAGAATGGAAGAGAAGGGATTGCGGCATGGCCATCCCCCTGGGGGGTGATTTCTTGCTTTCTGTCTCTCTGTCTCTCTCTGTCTGTCTGGCGAGCACATGTGCCCTATAGCAAAAACCGCTCCAAAAAAAAAGAAAAAAGAAAGGAAATTTGGGAAAGGAAAGAGAGCTAAAAGCATTTCAAAACTGAGGCCAGCAGGTGGTGTGGTGGTTAAGGCACTGGATCACATATGGCCAACTCTGTGGTTAGAGTCCTGGACCCTGCAGCTTGAAAATCATGCCAGGTGCTTGTGCATGTGTGCCCAAAATCCAAGAAAAGAATGGAGGACAAGGGATTGCCATGTGACCATCCTCCCTGGGGAATGATTCTTCACTTTCTCTTTCTCTCTCTTCCTCTCTCTGTCTCTGTCTCTGTCTCTCTCTCGGCTAGCACATGCATCCTATAGCAAAAACTAAAAAAAAAAAAAAAAAAAAAGGGACGGGGAGAAGGGAGCACTTCAAATCTGAAAGCCACATTGGAAGCTGCAAAACGGAAAAAAAATAAGAAGAGAATTCTGTCCAAGCAGGGCTGGACCTGCTGAGGCAGTCGAAGTAGGCAGCCTGGGAGGATGCATGGCACCCAACATGCAGGTGTCTAGAAAAACAAACAGAAAATGAGGACGGAAATATGTTCCACGATGCAACCAAAGAAAACTTCTCCGCATGGATAGACTTGAAATTACAGAATTCAAGACAGAATGTGATGAAGTCATTGGATTTCCAAGGCAAATGTGATGATTTCTGGATGATAAGATTTGGGGTGGTTTTCTCTTTTTTTAATGTATCCATTTATTGCTTCCATGAGAGAGAGAGTTACAACACTCCCGAAAGGGTCTTCACACCATGATCCACTCACAGCCTCAGCCAACCCGGATCATGGGCACGTACGCACATGCCTGGCATGTATAGGGAGCCCTCAGCCTGCAAACTGGGACCTTGCCGTGTGGGTCTGGTTGTGTTGCTGCCATCTGGCCCTGGACTGACTTAACTTTTCTCACAGCTTTTCTACTTCTTTGAGCTTTTAGAATGAAAAGATGTCATAGTCTGTAAATAAAAAAGAGACGGGGCTGGCACACTGACAGACCCCACACCAGCCTCTCCTGGACATCCTGGTTGTCACCCACATGTCGCCGTGAGAAACTGGGGCTCTGAGGCCCGTTTTGGTGCAGTGGCCCTGAGTCGGCCCGCCTTCCCTGTCAGAATGCTATATCGCAAAGGTAAGTAGAGCTGACCTCACAGCCGTGTGTGGGCACCTGCTCACTGAACTGAGGCCTCCCACGATGGAGCAGACCAATGTCACTGAGAAGGCAACCCAGGCAGGATCGACCCTGAGGAGGTCCTGGGGGCTGTGTCAGCCTGCAGGTGCTCATGTGCTCTACTTTGGGACCCTTCTGAGAAGCTGCTGTCTGTCCTCCTGCCTGTCCCTGGGCTCTATGGCTGCACCGTATCTGCCCCATCACCTGATTCATCAAGTCTTGCTGAAATGTAGCCACGCCCTCTCATTTCTGTGCTGTCCGTGGCCGCTTTGGCACTATGGAGTTAAGGAGTTACTAGAGAGACTAACTGGTCTGCAGAGTGTAGAGTGTCACCTGGCCTTTTGCAGAAGTTTGCAGACTCTGGGCAGAGTCCATACGGGTGGCAGGGAGCAGGTGCATGAGCCATCCCTATGAGCCCACCAGTGACCCCACGAGCACAGGTACCTGCCCTTAGAGATGCTTCTCCGGGCAAGCGCAGCCCAGCCATGGCTCCTTTGTGCTTCCAGCCTCCAGCTCCCGAGGGTAGGGATGAGACCCTAACTGGGTGCACACTGATGTGAGCAAAGCAGGGCGGGCACAAGGCACCTCCTTGGGACTCAGAGCTGCAGCCCTGTCCACCACAAGCTGAATGGGTAGTTGGAGCATTTAACCTCAGCCCCGGTTTCTTCTGTAAGGACTAGATTGATTGGTACCGTTTCTCTCAGCTCAGATATCTTGGGACCCCATGGGTAGCTGTGAAGATGAAAAGGATACATTTGTCCCTTGAATGTCAGACCAATGATAAAATTCACCTGGGCAGGGCCAGCAGGGGGCATGGTGGTTGAGGTACTGGACTCTCACATGGCTGACTGCAGTTCGCATCCTGGACCTGGCAGCTTGCTTTCTCCCTTTCTCTCTGGTAAGTGCATGTGCCCTATAGTCAATCAAATAACAACAATAATAATAATAAATTAAATTAAATAAATAATTGTATTTAAAAATTCTCCTGGGCATGTGGATATCTTTCTCGCTGATAATAATTTCATCTCTCACTTAGAAAATGCACCCCCCTGAACAGGATGCCCGACCTGTCCTGGCACCCTCTAGCTTCTCCCCAGAATGGCTGCTAGCTGACCATGTTGCTAACCAGCTCTCACCACCGGATCTTTGTCTCGCTCAGGCAAAGCCAGGGCCTTCCGGGGCTGGCAGGGCCCCGGTGAATAGTCTCTCCACTGGTCCCAGCATTGACCTCCCTTGTCCCCTTGCTGCAACCACAAGGCCTCCCTGCCATCCTCCTGAGCACAGCCAGAGGCTCGCCCACCTCCCTGCTCCCCTCTGTCTTTTCTCACATGTCAGTTTGTTAGGAAGGCCTTCCCTGGCTCCTGGCTTAAGGTCATGCGCTCTCACTCACTATCACGCTTCCCTGATTCTTACAGTACAACCACCATTTAACAGAAAACAAACTCATCTTGTTGCTGTCGCTGGGAGAGGGGTTGGCTCAGGTTTGCTCCCTGCTATACCCCAGTGCTAAAACACTCCTCGTCTACAGTAGGAGCACATGCAGTTACAGTTCATTGATCGGGGAGCACCCTCCAGCCCCACACAGAATTGATCCCAGCTGTCTCCTCCGGCCCACCTTTCCCAGGAACCCTTGGGCTTAGGAGAGTTCCGGGACCCTGCTGTCTCCATTACACTGGCACTGGGCTACCTGGCGGGCTCTCCACTGCTGAGAGCCTGCAAAGAAGTGAAAGTGCCCGCTCCTCAAACATGCAATAGTCCTACACGTGCATGACTCTGGGAGTGGGTGCGTCTTAAATTCCGTATCCTGGACACACTAGTCCTAGCCCGGCTTGGGCCCTGTGGAAGCCCTGTGGTAGGCTTATTGTCGGTGTTGCCGAGCTATGTACTGGTTGGATGGACAGGTGAGTGAACGCAGAGAAGGGTGAGCAGATAGATGGGTAGAGAGATGGATAAATGATGGATGGGCAGATGATTGGATGGAGAAAGGTTTAGAAAACAGAGTTGAAACTAGGGTGGGGCAAGAGAGGCACATAGGGCACAAAATTTCAGGGGGTGCCCACTCTCCAGGCCATGGAAGTATAGGCTGTCTCCTCCCTACATATCGAACCCTAGATGCCTCTCTGAACTCACCCAGATCCTGATCAGAGAAGCCTTGCCTGCAGAGACAAACTGCCAGCCACAGAGGCATTCGGCAGGGCCATTCGGCCTCTGCAGTCTGGAAGGCAGATGGGCAGGAGCACCGGGTCAGACTGGGTTCAAGGAGGACCGCCCTCCCGTGCGGCATGTGTCAGAGGGGCCATAGTGGGACCAGCGTGGAAGGTGAGATGGCTGAATGGAGTTTCCAAGGTCAGGGCACACCCATAGGCTGGGGTCAGCAAGGTGAGCTCTGGGAGAAGCAGCTAGAGGCAGGCCTCCCTGGAAGTGCCCTGCAAAGGCTGAAGAGAAGAAGTTACTCCTTTCCCCTCTCCCTGTGTACACGGTAACTGGTACAAACACGGCACCTGAAATCAAGCAGCATAATTAGAAATACAACTGGGAGGAGACAAACCAGAGGCAGGGACCGCCTCGCCCGGGTGTCCGCAAATCACCTTGGGGTGGGGATGAGTCACACTCAGCTGTCCTGGAGTTTCAGAAGCAGCGTTCAGCCGGCAGCCCTGGGTGCACCATGCAGTCGGGGGTGGCAAGGATCGTGGCTCTGAGAGAAGACGGTGACTGAAGCCCCTCGGGCGGTCCTGCCTACGTGGGGAGAAGGTGTATACCGGCCTCATTAGCTTGTCCCTGCTGTACCCGAGTAGCTGTGCAGCCCAGGTGGGGAGGCAGTGTGTGCATGGAGGACAGACGCTCAGTGTCACCCTTGTCCCAGTGCAGACTTGGCAGGGAGACCCTGGCCTCAGCTCTGAATTGCGGAATTAGGTCCAGGTGCCAGCTGCCCACTCCAAGCAGGAATCTACACAGGTGACCAGGGTCCTGGCCAGCCTGGCTGGTTCATGACCCTGGGCCCACCTCACTGTGGGGAGGACAGGGGACATCTGCCTGGTGGGGAGATCAGGAAGGATCTGCCTGGTGGTGACCTCGGCCCTCTGCACTGCTGGGAGAAAGGGTGGGCGTGAGGCCTGGTGGACACGACTTTTGGGTCAGTATCTGTATGGTAGAGTGTTTCCCTGGGAAAGGGGTGGGTGGATGGGTGGATGGATTATGGATGGAGAGGGAGGGGACCTGGTCCATACCTTTGAAAGGTCACTCTTCACAGAGAGGTGTTAGGTCCACGTGAAGGGCCTGGCATCGCCTTCAGAGAGGAGATAGAAGCTCCTCCAGGGCTGGGGAGGCTTGGGGGTGTGTATGTGCAGGAGGCAGAGTGTACGGGACCCAGCAACAGACAGGTGTGGGGTGCCCAGAGGACAAGAAGACCCCAAAGGGCACTGAGTCCACGGGTCCCAGGCACGGAAGGCCACTGCACACGGAGAAGGGCTGAGTGTCTTTGACCAAAAGGGCTACTGTGAAGACACTGGGATCTGCATAACAGAGCTCTGTGCCTCCCTGCTGCGTGGGTGTGTGTGGGGAAAGTTCCTCCATGAGACGACCCTCGTGCCTCCCTGCTGCATGAGTGTGTGTGTGGGGAAAGTTCCTCCACGAGACGACCCTCGTGCCTCCCCACTGCATGGGTGTGTGTGTGGGGAAAGTTCCTCCACGAGACGACCCTCATTCATCACGGAGAAGTAGTGGTGGCCATTCTCCCTTTACTGTCCTAAGCAGCATATGGGCAGGGGTGCTCGAGTCAGACTGGGTTGGAGGAGGACCACCCTTCCATGCAGCGTGCATCAGAGGGGCTGAAGTGGGAGTGGGGCCAATTCAGAAGGGGATGAGGTCACAAGGGGGAGTGGGGTTGGACAGAGCTGGCCTCACACCTCCAGGGACCCCTTCCTGAAGACCACAGACTGAGAGTCGGAGACAGTGAGTGACCATGTGGTCACCAACAAATCTGAGTGGGCGAGGCAGGTTTGGTGCCTGGCACCCACCCACCACCCTCTCTACTCTTCCTGTGGGTTGGAGCTGGGGTCGAAGAGGAGGAGCAGATCCTGGCGAGGTGTGATGATGTACCTACCCGCCCCATGTCCTCCCAGACGGCTATTGCCACATGGGAGAGGGCTCCCCTGCGCTGGATCCACCTGGTGTGCAGAGGTCTGACTTTCAGGTTCCTCCCATGTTCATCTGTGCACTAGCAGGGACACCCGGAACTGCTCACAGCAGCAGGAAAGGTCAGAAGGAAGCAGATGTCCCAGAGCCATGGAGGAGAAGGATCTTAAACCTTCCACTTCCTGCTCAGGTAGGCAGCCTTCTCCAGCCCTTGGCCAAGACAGGCAGGTGGACAATGGAGCCTTAGCCCAACAAAGACCTTAGACTTTCTTAGAACCTGCTGGAAACTTCATTCTCCCTAGAAGCTGGTCCGGCCACATCTGCTCCTCCCTCACACTTGGAATTGCCTAGGACCGGCCTGCCCCGCAGTGTGGGAAAGTAGAAAGAGCCGGGCCTTAGGAGCCCAAGGAATGGCTGGCAAATGGACTCTCCCACGTGGTCCTGTCTCTCCCTGGGAAAGTGAGAATAGTAACCCCTGTTCCTATGTCGGGAGAGGACCAAGATAACGCTGGCAGGAGTCTCAGGCAAGGCCACTCCTACATCTCAACTCTCCTCTCCACCCTGGGCCTCAGTTTCCCCACCCCAAAACTGAAGGGCCTGGGTTAGACCATCTTAGGAGGGACTCCTTCACTCATTTGAGGAACAGGAACAGCCCAGACAGGAAGCAGAGGTGGCTTGGGCCAAGCTGATGGCCAAGGGGCCGAGAAGCATAGACGTTTGCAGGTGAAGCCCACCTGGAGACAGGCCAGCGTTGGAAGGCATTCTAGTGATCTCTGGGTCTGGGCTAAGACCTGGGCGGGCAGGTCAGGATCTGATGGGGCAGAATGCAGAAGGAACCAACTGCCCTCTGGACACATTAAGCTTGTAGTGCTGGTCAGACACCCAGAGAGGGAACGAGGGGCTCTGCAGAGAATTCCACAGGGACTCCCACCATCCAGCAGGACGTGCACAGTGGCCCACAAGTTTTCCATAGAGCTGAGGAGCCAAGGAGAGGCTGTGGTCAGGGCTGGGGCCTGAGGCCCCTGTGCGCAAGGAGAAATAGACTGGGAGAGGAAGAGGAGCTCCTTGCTAGGTCACAGAACAACCCACTCTTCTGAGGTGTGCACACGCGCACACCCTGGCACAGCCTCATTGACAGCGGCCCGGGAACACCCAGACTACGGGTGCTCAATCTCTTCCACGCCACTTCCAAGTACATCTTAAACCAGGGACCAATCTCACAGCCCAGAAAGGGCTTTGGATCTCACCCCACGAGCTGCTTTCACTTATCAACGGTCACCCTTTCCCCTGCCTGCATGGCCCCAGGAGCCACAGCAGCAGAGGATATAGGAGTGCAGAGATAGGCCCCTCTGGCCAACTGGTCAAGCTCCAAGGAGGAGAGACACCTGCCTGAGGTCAGGGAAGGGGAGCTGGAACCCCAGGCCCCACCCACCCTTCCTGGCCCCCATGCTAATTGGGCCCTTTACATGAACGGCATCTCCCAGTGTTTGTAATAGATTTTCCACACCATTCGACGTCTTGCAAAACATAGCAAGATGCAGAGTCCATTTTTCAAAAGTAATTAGGCCGAAGTTTACTGAGACAGATCTGCCACCAATTCACTCAAAAGCAATCCTTTATTTTCCCAAGTAACCCTCCAGAGGGGAGCTCCTGTAAAACAAGAGTGGGAGCAGCTGAGCCACGCCCTGCCGACTGACTGACAGCTGCTCGAGCCAGAAGCCTGGTTCCAGGGCTCTGAACCCAGCCCTGTGAGCAACACAGTCTGTACTGATCCAAGGATGACAAGTCACTCCTACATCCCTGTGTCCCTCCAACAGGGATCTACATCGGAGGGCCACTTCCTAGAGAAGACCCTTTGGGAGGCCTCCTCTCCCAACCCCAGCCCCCAGAAGGGACCCCGGGGGTGGAAGCCTCCGCAGGCCACCCAGATTTTGTCCTAGGACTGCTGTAACCAGGGCACTTACAGCCACAGACAATGGTTACCTCACATATCTAGAGCCCGGAAGTCTGAAATCAAGGTGTAGGCCGGCCCACATTCCCTCTGAGGGCTCCGGAGGAAAGTCCTTCCTGCTACTTCCAGCTCTCGATGGCGCCAGGCATTGCTTGGCTTGTGGCTGCATCCTTGCAATCCCTGTCCCCATCTCCATGTGACCCTCTCTGTGTCAGTGTCTCCTCCTCTAAGGACACCCCTGATTGTATTCTGGCCCACCTGGATTATCCAGGATTATTTCCTCAGCTCAAGATCCTCAACTCAATCATCTCTACAAAGATCCCTTTTCCAAAACAGGTCACGTTCACAGGACCAGGGCCAAGGACATGGCTATATCTTCTGAAGTTCATTTACCTTCAGCTCCCTACACCGACGGCTGCTCGTCCACCAGGCGGGAACTGCCCCCACACAGAGGGCACCCAGGCTCTTCCTAAATGCTCTCAGAGGTGGGATCTCACCACCTCCCAAGGAGATGCCTCCACTAACGGGTGCTTTCCATGAACCACACTCGCTCCCAGTTGCCCCCCGTGACTCCCAGAGATCTGGTCTCTGCCACCACGTGATTGTCCTCCCCTCTCTCACCATGCCTATCTCTCTCTGGGCCACTGTTCCTGTTTTTCCTTTGCACATTGACCCTCCTTGGGGTTCACTCCCAGTCTCAAGGGCCATTCCCTGCCTTTATTTCCGACGGACTTGGATGTTGTTTTCCTAGTCTGAGAACAGCATAGCTCTAACCTCATCGCTGCAGCGGGAACCAGCTGATGCTGGCCAGGTGGCCCTGCTGCCCCCTCCAGCAGTGCCTCTGTGCTCACACCTGTCATCAGACACCACTTAACGGATGGAGTCTTGGCTGAAGTGAACGAGGTGTAATTCAGTGTCTGCTTATGAAGGGCCCTCTCTGTAAATATCTTACTTAATATCTCATTCAACAAGATAATGACCGGTCCCATTTTACAGGTGAGGAAACTGAGGCTGCAGGAGGCATTTATGCAGCTACTACCTGGTGGAAACAGGACTCAATCTCTGGCCTGTCTCCTGAGACCAACTTTGACTCTCATGTTTGCTATAGGGCGCATGCGCTTGTCAGACAGACAGAGAGAGACAGAGAGACAGAAAGCGAGAAATCACCCCCCAGGGGTGATGGTCACGCCGCAATCCCTTCTTCTCCATTCCCCTCTCAGGATCTTGGGCACGCACGCACACATGCCCAGCGTGAGTTTAAGCCACTGGGTCTGGGACTCGAACTGCAGTCGACTACGTGGGAGTCCAGCAACATAGCCATTACGCTAACTGCTGGTCCCTTGACTCTCATGTTTGCACAGTTGGTTTCTCCACCATCCATCAGAGAATAGCAGTGTGTCATTAGGCCCAGCCCAAGCCCCCTTGGGCTTCCTGATCCTAAACCATCATCTGGAATGGACTTTCATGGACGCCTGGCTTCTAACTCCTAGGGGGATACTGCCT